>JAHLSL010000017.1:4054441-4087864 GCA_025920805.1 Petroica traversi
CAATCCCTACCCTTCGGCGCCTCCTCTTTTGCTCCTCATCACTACCCGTGCCCCGCTCAGCTCCCGGCTCTGCCGCTGCCCCGGCCTCGGAGCTCCGCGGCTGGCACGGACACGGCCACCAGACAACCCCAGAGTTGTCCCTCCCGCGGTCCTCGGCCTGGACCTCTTGCCTTCGCTGCTCCCCGACATCTGCAGTTAGTAGTGATTGGGAGCAAAGGAGGGGGCTCTGAAGGGTAGGGATTGATTAATGCCAATCCACTGGAGTGCAGGTAGTGAAGCCTGCACCTTACTTTTCTCCTTTGTTTTTTTCTAAAAGAAACCAACACTGTAAAGTAATCCTGAGTTTGAATGACCAAGTATGATCAAATGCTACATGACAGGACTGGTTGGTGTACCCTTTTACAAGATACATTTGTCTCCTTCCTCTCAAGCTGATCAGTATGGATGAAGGCGAAGTCCTTTCCTGCTCTGAAACTGAACGCTCTTTTCTGCAAAAAATTCAGCAGCTGCATTTGGTCCTCTTTGCTCCTTTGTGTGGGGAAGTGGAAGAAATCCCTAATTGCTTAGTCACATTTCATACTCTTACCCTTCACCTTGTGTTATCTTCTGACTGTAGTTTCACTGAGTGGATTGTGTGGCTCTTGCTCAACCAGCTGCATCACCCTCTTTCTGTCAAGTTAACTTCATCTCCAAAGGGTCTAAGTAAAAGATTTGAAAGAGGAGGCAAAGGTTAGGCCCTATATTTAGAGACAGATGTGAGAGAAAAAGTCTTGGGCTTCACAAGTCACGAATATTAGAAGATTTTGAAGTCAGCAAGTCACATGAAATGAGGGGGGAAAAAAAGTATGGATTTGTGAAGAGTCTTTCCTAGCTGCCTTCTCTTTTCTCACTTTGCATTTGATAATACTGTTTAAAGGTCTTTAATTTTACTCAGGCCTTTGAATTTCATAATTTGCATTTGATTAATTGTACTAGCATAGTCGTCTTTCTCTGAAATAATTTCAGACTTGAGATGATTTAATCTTCATGAAAACAAGTCTATAAAAACCCTGTGTTTGCTGTCTTGGGAGAGATGCCACTCAGAAAGAGAACAGACTTGAAAAACTCTTTTGACCTACACAAATACAGCTAGAAAAACTTTTAAACTAAAAAAAACCTCCTAAAGCCAGCCTTTAAACTGGCATAGTGTAGGACGAGCCAGAAATAGGAAATTAATTCTGAAAGTAAGAGTTTAGAGAGTAATTGGAAGGGAGAGAAAACTCAGATATGTAGGAATAATCATGATTGACAACCCTGCCACAGACTAAGTTGTGACTAATGCCAGCATCCATCTTGCTAACAGGCTCCTTCTGCAGGGAAACGTGCTATCAGCTCCTTCCTTTCGAGGGGACCTTTGTGAGAGGCAACACGGTGGTCTCGTGTGAGGTACTCGAACATGGTAATGAAGATTTCTGAAGTCTGGTTTCCTTCCACTTCAATAAAGCAAATTCGTGTTGTGGGGAACAGTCCTGTACTAACATTGGTTGTTTTAATAGACATATCACTTTAAAGAAAGCACTTAACCATTTATTGCGCCCTCTCTCAAAATGTGCAGCTGACTTGAAAAGATTGTCTATATCTTTGTTCTGTGTAACTTGTTTCAAATTGAGGGAGTATGGGAGGCCTGTACTGCTGGTACATGGTATGGTCCCAAGGTGAATCTCCCAGTATGGGGCCTGGTCTTGATGCCACTGAACCACGCTACTTTTCTGCTGTTGATTTTAGTGGGGATGGGCAGGGTCATGCTGAACCGATTGTTGCATGTACTGAAGGGGGTCCTACAGAAACTGATCTGATAATCAGATGAATTTTTGCAGAGATGTATTGAAAGTATGACTTTCACAGGTAGTAATGAAATGGTGGTTTCAGTTAAATCAGTGTCTTTGGTCTGAAATCAACTCCGATGAGCTCAGTGGAAGTGATTTCAGAAGGTGGCAAATCCAAAGTGTGGTACAATGCACTGGTTCACATAAATGACTCTGTGTGTGACCATAGAGGAGGTCATGCTAGAAATAGTCCTAACAGAGCTCAAGGAAGGGCTGCAGGATCCACTTTTACACCCGAATAGAAGAATAATGCCTTATCCATTTAAAGCAACATGGGAATGTAAGTAGGCAGGATGTAATTATCTAGACTGGTATTTGGCTGGACACTCCTACACTGGCAAAAACTGCCATAGGGTATTTAATGCCCACAAGTGCTCAGTATCCTTGGTTTTACCTCTTAATTAAAGACAGCACTTGCAATCATATCCTTTCTGCTGGTTCAATACTGCATCAGCAGAAGAATGCCCTGTGCAAATACCATTTCATAGAGTAATATGGAATTTCCTTGGAAATCTTCCATGCAAATACTGCAGACCCAACCCTTCTTACCTTGTGAAGTCTAGTGAGATTACAGCCATAAGTAGTATGGCTCCAGAGAATCATGTTCACCTATGCTGCTAAAAACAATATGGGGTTTGGAAAATTAATACATATTTTAAAAATTAAACAAATATTCTTTTGCATTGCATCTCAGTGACAACAAGGTTGTGTTGCTATTTAAACAAAGGGTTTATGCTTAAATTATTCTGAGAAAAACTAATGACAGAGAGTCACTATTTTGGCAGTGGATCATTATTATTATGATTTATTTAAATGCCTACCATGTCCTGCATCCAGCTTAGGTACCTGTTGCAAATTTTGTTTTGCAAAAGAAGGGCTTTGAAATATGGTTTCTTATTTTCAGGTTCAAGTATGAAATCCAAAAGCATGTTAATTAGGCAAAGAGTGTTGATCTGTATACTTAAGGTTATTATTGGTGCTTCATGGCTTTATAGTCATAAAAAGAAAGAATGAATGGGGGTTCTTTTGACCTGGTTATCAGATTTCAGGTTTAAAAAGAAGGTGACCCACCCTTTTCAGTAATTCGACAAGCAGGGTTCAGCTGTGGGTACAAAAACAGGTTACAACTGGCTAGTCATTGTGATCTTGAAATGCCAACTGTGCCTTTAAGTATGTTATATAACCTATTTTTTGGTGTCAGTTTTCAAGTATGCCATCATTTCAGTGTTAGTTAGATTTCCATATATTTTTTAATCCAGACAAATCTGACCTCAATCATAAGGTTCCATGGCTCCAAATAGCTGAGCTTTTCTAATATTTTATTTTGAGTGCCTACGTTCAATACTTCATCACAGAGATATGTGCTGCAGTCAGTGCCAAATACGGTGCCAGGGATGTCCTCAATTATCTTCAGTGCTTACCAGGAGAGGGCTCTGTTCTACATACCGTACACAGACAAAGGTCCCACTGAAATTTGTGCAAGTTTTGTTTCTAAAGCCCGCTTCAAACAAAGCTGGCTAAGTGCAAAGGAAAATCTGCATTGTTTCAGCTGCCTGTGCAGGCAGAATGAGGTGTGATTGATAATCTTAATTTGTATCCTGCCCTTTCATCTGGATCATTTTTTCTTTCCTGGGAGAGACCCACTCTGTTTCCTGCAATATACCTTTCCATCATGTTTCATGGAAGTTTCATGAAGTTTCATTTAAATAATCATGGAGGTGACCCAGGTAAAATACTGTGGTTTTGTTTGATGATCTGTATGTTCCTTGATCATTGTGGAATACAGAATCTATGTCTGCACTGCTCAGGGCTAGCACACAGATCTGTTAGCTTACTTCTTCTCCTAGTTTTGTTCTCACCAGTTAGCATTCTCCTAGAAAATGCCGTAGTCCAGTTCAGATTGTGGTATGGGTCAAGGACCAATCCTGGTTCTTTCTGTAGTCCAGGCATCCATCCTATGCTGGAGAGCTGATAATGAGAATTTTGGCCTTATGGAAACACTGCTCTGACAGATGGCCTTAGGACAGAAGAGCAATCTTCAGAAAACTTCCTTGTGCAGATGTAGCCTGAAAGTCACTCACAGATGTGTTCCAGAGACAACATTGGGTAAGGTTGTTGGGGAGGCAGGAGAATTCTCAGGGCTGGCATTACCTCACCTCCAGAGCCTCTGGCACTGAGAGAGGACTGAGGGTGTGCCCCACATCCATCCGTGTTTATTCTGGCTGTAGAACCTTGTTTCAGATTTCATTTCATTACAAATAAAATAAAGAGCAATCCTTGGATGATTTATAAAAATGTGAACATTTTAAGATGTATCATTAAATGTTTGTGCTGCTGCTTAGTGTAATTCCCTTGAATTTGTTTTTTTAAATCAGTTTTATGTTAGATGTACTTTCCTCACTTCTGAATACTTCTAGGAATTTCCACCATCTTTTAAAACTTCTCTCTGTTTTTTTTTTTTCCATTTACAAGATTCTTCAATGGAATAACTCTGAGATGGCCATCATAATATTCCTAAATATCTATTTAAAGCAGCTTCAAAATCTGTGAGACATTTTAAAACTCGGCATTATGAAAATGGTTTTTGGGTACATGTATAGGTAGCATAAATCAGAGACTTCATTTAATGGATTGATCAGAAATGGTCTGGGTAAGTCAGTATTTGTGTGTGTTAGTCAATTTTCAGGCATGTTGAGGTTTCCAGTGAAACCAACAGCAAAGCATTCATCAGTGTTGTTGTCAGCAGGATAGAGCTTGTTATGCAATAAACTCAAACACAGATTCATGCCAAGATCTTTTTACTACACTGTAACCTTGTATTATTGCTGTATTGCATTTTAATATAAGAACATATAGCCAGCAAGGAATTATTTGCCATAAGTTTTTTAACATGTTTTATAGAAGTAAAAATGTCATTGCCAAATGACGCTACAAATGACATTATATATTACCATTACCCTAAAAATAACTCTGTTACTTCCAGAAGCATGATTACATTCAGTTCTCCTAGTAGCATAAGATTAAATGAAGCTCAGGCAATTTCACTCATTTATTTGCAGGTGGTGTGCAATAGAGAAAGGAAACAGCGAAAAACTATAAAATGAAAAGCAGAGATTAAAAAAAAAAAATATGTCAAAGAGTATTTTCGGAAGACCTGTTTTATTTCAAAGTACAAGTTCCTTTGTCCTGTTAAAATGTTCTATTCAAAGACTTCAGGCATTGAAGACTTTCTGAACGTGTAAGTTACAGCTCCAGTATAATCTATAAGTATTTATGAATTTAAACTGCTAGTTTATTTGCAGCACTGTCAGAATGGTAGTAGGCAGAAAGCCAGGCATAGCATTTAGGGGCAATTACCCTTCCTTTACAGCAAGTATTGCAATGTTGTCTTGCATTGGGATACTCTTGACCAGACTCTTTAGGTGTTGGCTTCTGTGAGAACCTCATCCTGAATCTCAGAGATCAATTAGAAGTAAAGTGGTTAGGTTATTTAAAGGGAATTTAAACAGCAGTTGTAGAGGTCTGTTAGTTAATTCTGAGGTTACACTTCTTATTGAATCATTATTTGTGCATTGGAATCTTAAGATATTCAGCAAGAGGAAAGTTTGTTTCATCCTGGCTGTGATGTAATAAGTGTACTCTGAATGAATTAGTAATGTTCATGGTTTCTGCATTCTTTCAATGAGTCTAGTCTGTCTATGTAATGTATTAGTAGTTATTAATGTAGTTATTATATTTACATTTGGTTACTTATTAACATTTACTCATAATTTATGCATTCTGCTGGGAGATCCTTACTGCACTCAGTAAATGCAGAGGTGGGCACAGTCCCTGCCCCAGGGATCTTACCAGCTAGCCCCATGTAAAACACACAAAGGAGTTGCTACTATAATTTCCTCTGGCATGGTCATCCACTGATTGAAGTCGATGTAAAGAAGCAGTTCAGTTCTAGTATTAACTGGAACATGCCTTGATGTATATCTGTGGATTTTGTGGGGTGTTTTAACTGTAATTACTGGACTGCACAGATGACAGAGGGATTTCTCAGCAGAGAAGTAGCCAATTGTTCGATGCACTTTCTGAAACCACCAGCTTCCAAATTAGAAGCAAGATTAGAAGATACTTATGTGAAACCACATAAGGCCATATAACTTTGCTTCAGCTTACATAACAAGGTTGATACATCAAAAGCTATGATAGCCACATGAGCAGCACTCTGCTGATTTTCCCAAGTCGGACAAGTATGATTATGTGCCTTCTCAGTTTCATTTTTGGGGTAGAAGAACTTGTCAGACAGATGGCTGTGTCTGATTGAGTATTGATGCAATGGTACATGCATGTCTTTCTTGCCATTAGTTTGCTTTTGGGCAACAGCTGTTCTAGGATGGGAAAAGGATGCTTTTGACAGCAGTCTCTAAAACTGTCCTGAGTAGTTTAAAACAGGAGGCAGAGGTTCATCAAGGTAATGTGCTCTCTGAAACCTTTATCCTTCCTCCCCCTTCCCATTATATTCTTCTTTTCCTTGTAAGAAATACTTAGCATTTTTTAAGCAATTAAAACCAAATGGTGTAGGTTTTGCCACAGGTCCTAAATTTTTCTGAGACCTACAAGTGGCTACTTCAGCCCTGGTTTCAGAATGTCTTTGTTACTACAGTGAAAAAGAGAGAGTGAAGGAACGGGACACGAGGGAGGTGGACCTCAGATGAGAACAAAGCAGTTAGTGTACATCTCCACTCCTTGCCCTATAGCACACCACTTCATTAAAGGGCATACTAAGTTCTCTTCCTCACGTCTTCCATTAGCTGACCACACTTGGGACTGACTGTGAATGTGAGTGCCTTATTAGCATTTGAATGGCCTGTACTCCTGTGTAAATGCGACTGAAGATTGAACTTCATGGTAAAAACCAAAACAAAACGAAACACATATCCTAAAACTCCTGTGTTTCATTTTCACTGCCCCATATCCTGATCTGGGAAAACTTTTCTCCGCTTTTGACTTCATAAAAGCAAATACACATCCTGAGGTTTTTTTAAAATACATATTTTCATTATTCACACTTTTGAAGCTCTGAGAGTGACCAGATTAATGGACCTAAATTCTGGGGAAAGTTTTGTTCTGGAAACAATTATTTTTGTTGAGAACTATTGATGAGGTGATTACCTAAGAATTCAGTAGGAAATTGAAGAGGAGGCAATTTCTGACTTTCGAAAGATCATCAATAACAAGTCAGGTTTCTCCATGAATTGTTTACACAAGAGTAGTTGTTGATAAATGAACTTTAGATTGGATATTAGGGGTACATATTGTGCAAAGTGTAATAACAGTTTTACTACTCAAAGCTTGTGAAGACTGAATAATTTATAGGCAATTTACTCAACTTTAGCGGACAAATAGTAAAATCTTTATAACAGTCTTCCTCATAATGTATCCTATTAATAATAGTTTTTTTAATGTATCCATTTTCCATAAGTGTTTTTTTGAAAACAGGCAACAAGTTGTAAAATAATTGCACTGTATTGTGAATGGAATTTAATATTACCAACTTGGGGGTGAGAATTAATAAATAAATACTTTCATATCTTAGGTAATATAAAGCACAGTTACAATGCTCAGATGTATGGTATCATGGCTTTGCTCTAAGGGTGTAGGATTTTAGACATGGCATTCCCATAGTTGGCAGTAAGAGGAGATACTGTTTCAGTTGTGTAAACATGTAGCCAGTTATGCAAAGCCAGAGATGAATTGAACTTTGATGAATTGGTAAGGAGGAAGGCGACCAGTGCTTTCTTCATCCACCAGGTTCCAGATGATGGGACCAGAGATGTTTTCTCTCATTCCTTCCTGGAACCTTCACTTCTGAAGATGAATGGTAACAGCATCTATGTCGGAGTGCCAGGAGAAAATCAGGCATGTTCTTGTATCAGATTCGCTCTCACCTGTTCAAAAGTTTAAAAAAGTCTTGTTGTGATGAAAGACTTTCTGGAGGAATAGATTAAGAGAGGGCAAGTGAGGTAGTATGCTTGCTCAGGTATCCAGGACCCTTCTTAATTGTCCTGTTTAGTGTCATGCATAGTGCTCTAAATGAAACATTTAGAAACAGGATTTCTAGAAGTGAGAAGTACTGCTGAAGTAATTAATACTTTCTTAAAGGAGGTATTTATTACAAAAAGGAGGGGTTTTTTCAGCAATTATTCTCAAGTAGAACAATCTGGAAACACAAAGCAATACTGCCTTGATATACCTGCTAGTTCCCTGAAGAGGAGATACATTTTCTCCATCAGACAAAAAGAATTTTCTCAGTCTCTGTAAATGGTGAGGGTTTTTTTCCTGTTGTCACTAATATTTGGATGAAAATTAAAATATGGAAAAGAGGCCTTCTTAATTTTAATTCTGGGAAGTACTTGGCAATTTACATTCTTGCAGATTTTAATGCTGGAGAAACAGGCCTAAAGAACATTCAAAGATATCTTTGGTGGGAGAGAGTTCTTGCTCTGAATTCTACTGAGGTTCTGTAGTATTTGCAGGCTGTATTATTATCTGCAAGAAATGCCCATGGAAGAAGGAATTACAGTCTTGTAGCAGCTGAGTTTGGTGAAATTTATAATGCTGACATAACAAGGTGTTGATGTTGGCCCATACTTATTCCCCATATAATTGCCTTCTCTTTGAAGCGTCTCAACATGTATCATGTTTGTATTGCAAATATCACACCTGTAGTTTGTACACAAATGCTTAAGAGATTTATAGACCTTATTATATTTAATTCTCTAAATTATATTTATATTCAATTAAATTAGAACTTTGTGTAAGTTTAGCAAGATTATTAGACAGCTTAGTAATACTTCACATTTAGTAAAATTTCCTTTGAGATTAAGGCACCATTCTTTATGCCCTAATTTAGTCTCTTGAGTACAGTCAGTTCATTTTCTGTCTTTTTTCTCTGATTTTTTTTTCGTTTTAATTTTTGGCATCTTCCATTCACATTGTAAAATAATTCCATTAGTTTTGTCAGAATGTAGAAGTTGCACTTAATTAAAGGAGTACTTAACAGTTTTTAGATATTTCCCTGAAAATTATACATCAGTAATTTAATTGTACCCCTTGTAATGTGCATAAATATTTCTATCATTATGTTGTGGAAAACCAGGAAATAAGGCAAGAATGATTATTTTCAGGAAACTACAAAATTTGGATTTGCAGACCTTGCAGGGGTCCAGAGCTTCGGTTACCCAGGTACTGCATATCATAAGGCTGTAAGCAAACCACCTGTTTACAGAAGAGGCAGGTGGTGAATGCTGTCAACAAGACTTCTTACACCTCCATGGGAATCCTAAGTTAGTAATTGCCCTAGTTCTTGGGCAAGCTGTAAATAGTAAGTATATGAGAAAAATGTCAAAAGTCAAGAAAAGAGAAAAAAGAAAACCACGGAAATGTAAAAAATAAATCTTCCAGATATCAACAGGTTTAGTGGCTATTTCATTCTACGTGTTTATCATAGTAACACTAACATTACTGAAAGAGGAGGGTAAGTTGCAGTATCAGAAGTCTTAATTTGAAAACTGTCCATCAGCTGTAGTATGACCTCGGGAGGTTATCTGCTGGCAGTGTGAGTCTGGAAACCAGAAACTGGCTGCAGCCCTTCAGGTCCCATCTCATAAACCCTGTCATAGCTGGGATGTGGGAACCTGTGGGAAGAATATACTGCTGTCACTCAGCAGTGGTCTTTCTGGCTAATTGAACAGAAGCACTGATGAGCTCTGAAAAGAACCCTGTCAGCCCCCATCAAATAGAACAATGTGACATATTGCATGAGTCCTGAGGAAAGGCTTTTAAGCAAAAGAAAGAAAAATCAAAGGTGGGCATGTGAAGTCTCCACAGGGTTAATGAGATGATCCTACAGAGGCAGATATAGGCATGCTAAACATGGTGCTGTTTTTGTGTAGCTTCTGTATCAAAGTTTTCACATATACTTGACATATATGTCACAGAGATTTATATGACGGAAATTAACACTGCTGTGGGTTAACAATAGATACTTCCAGATTTATTCTTGCTTTGGGAAATGAACAATGTATCAGTCTCTAGGGTGAGGCTCTTGTATATTGGAGGTTAAATGACCATCTAAGGAAAAAGAAAGAACCATCCTGCAGAACTTCAGATTTAAGGTGCAGGAAAACAAACAGAATAATTAAAGTACTTCCCCAGGGTGAAACAATTCCCCAGTACCATTAGCTGAAGCAGAAACCATGCCTCCTGACAAACCACATTGGCCCTGTGGTATCATGTATTCTAAACATGGGAAGTATAATAAGTAGGAGTTTTCATTCTCAAATTATTAGGCCTTTTTTTTTTCAAAACCAGCCACAGATAATTTTTGATGTGGAAAAAAAGTTTGAAAACATACAATTCTTAATCTAATGTTTTGCCTGGTAAAATAATAATTTGTAATTTTGTGAACACCAAACATTCAAGGTGTTTTTCAGCCTCCATTAAATTCTTGGGTTTGTTTTTATGAAGTATAGAAAAGTTGTTTTACTACTAAGGCTGTTCAGCCTTTTGTTTTCTTTCTATTTCCATCACAACACCTCTATTTTTCCGTTCAGCTCAAAAAGCTGTTTAATTTCCATCCATGCACTGAAAAGTCCAACAGGAAAAGATTTTTATGAATTCTTGTGTGTAACCTTCTTTTTTTTTTTTCCTTTTAATTTAAAGCCAGAAATTTAGAAAAAGTACAACTAGTAAAGTCACCATTAATTTTTAAAATATTAATAAACCAAATTTTTCTCACATTTCACTTATATGTAAAAAGTGCATGCCATCTTTAAACAACTAAGAACTCAAATGTGTTGCTTATCACTGCTGATGGTGTAAAGAGTTGTAAATGTACATAAGTTTGAAGTCTGCAAAGAACTCCTGTAGAAGCCTACAGAGCATACACTAGCCAAAGTCTTCTATTTAACAGCCTCTGGTATTATTTTAATGTATAGAAACTCACTATTAACTTCATGTCTTGCCATCATTTCTCAGAAAAGAAACAGATGAAACAAAGCTCATGCAAGATGAGGAGGTGGTCTGAGACAACCAGCTCAGCCTCACTTTTGGATAAGTCATCCCTCCCCACAGGGGCTGGAGTAGGAACTAGATGGTCTTTAAGGTCCCTTCCAACACATGCCATCCTACAATTCATGAAATTAAAGACAAAGCAAAAATGATGGAGGAAGGTTCTCTAAAGTTATAGTGTAGTATAAATTATACTGTGCCTCTGGAAGTGCTTTGATATTAAATTGTTTCTCAGTCACTTCTGCAATGTAGAAGGGAGTGGTTATTTTATTAGATTGAGTATGAGTACCAACAAAAAGTGCATGGGATTGAATGATGGGACTATCCTAAGAACTTTTCTACTATATTCTTCTTCACCTGTTAAGCAATTGAGTAAAAATTCTGCATAAGCAGTGCCCTCTGTGTCCAGTTGTCCTGAAATTAGACCACTTTTATCTCATATGGCAGGGATCCTTGCATGAGAACCTGACATTATGCTTTCTGTCCCTGGTGGCAGCCATTGCCACCAGGTCCCAAGTCTCAGGAGAAGTATTTTTAGTAGAGGTTTCAGCAAAACCACGAGATCTGAAAAGGTCTGATACCTTTTTTGGAGTTGAGGTACAGAGCTACTGCCCTCACAACTGCAATGAGATGGCCAGTCATCTTTTGCCAGCTATTTGGAGAAGACAGTACTCAACTTAAAAAGCAAGAGAGAGACTGCACAATTGGAAGATGGGCAAACACTGATCAATAGGCAGCCTAATCTTCTACCAAAACTCAGGCAGACTCACTAGCTTTAGCTACCTTAGCTCTCGTTCTGTAAACAGTCCCCTAGGTTTAAGTGGATCTTCTCAGACTGCCTTACAGAAGCAATGGCACAGGAGAGAATTTCTTTTAAATCTCCACTTTATTGCTAAATTCTTTTCTTCTCAAAGTATGTTAACACCACAGGGCTACATTTATATTAAAGGAAACTTCATGTCATGATGGAACTGTGAAAACAAACTTCAAAGGCATTATCCTTATTGTTGAAAATGTTCGCTACGGTTGGACTGCTCTTCTCTCTTTCTAATAAACAAGTCTGAAACTGCTTGAGTTGTGAAAGGAGATAGATTTAACATTGTAAAAAAACACTGAAATTTTGAAGACAAGTGCTAGCAAAGATGTTTGGCAATTTCATTAACATGTGCTTGCAGAATAAAAATAGGATGTCCTAGCGCAGAAGGGAATCTGAGAACCATTTCACAAAACTCTTATTTTTTAAGTTCTCCTAATACTGATGAAACCTGAGTTTGTGGGAGAAACTAATACCTTAAACAGTGGGGTTTTCCTCTCTGCATATGATCCATAATACTTAGAAATTAAACAACCAAAGCAAGAACCACTTACCAGCAATCATCCAAGAGAAGGAATTAGTGTAACTAGCAGCTCTGAAGAAAGAAATCAAAAGCCCACCGGAAACACAGGATAGGAAGTCCTGAGCCACTTGATAAAAATCAAAGGCAGAATTACCATTGACTTCTGCTGGATCAGAATTTCACTCAGCGTGAACTTAGAGTAAGCAAAACTAAATTTTGTATATGCTGGCTAGGCCAAGATACTGTAATTTACACTTGAGAAAGTGACATGCCATTGATGCATCAGCACACATACAGTGCAAATTCCATTTGTATTCTAGATAACATAGATCCCTCCATAAATTACATGAATAGTGAAATCGAAGGCAAAAGATAGAACTATAGCAAAACATCTTAATGAATAATTTCTGCAGTCTAGGTTTGTTTTTGTAGAATACAAACAGCTTATACTCACAGACATCTTAGCATAAATTCTATGTTCTCCAAAGAAGTGCAGAACTGCTCTACATGTGGCATTTGCATAATGCTGAGCTGAGGGGTTTCATCCTCCTTTTTTTGTATTTATAATCTAAATAGTAAGAGACAACTCAAAGTCCGTTATTATTGTGTGCTATCTTAAATATACTTCCATGGCAGGACAAGTGGAGGCAGTCTGCTTAGAAGACCAATGCTCAAAAAAGAGGATGAAACTGCTCAGTCTTGTCATCCCAGAGGAGATCTCCTCTTTGAGGAAGATCTCCTTAACAAAGAGGATCTCCACTTCACCAGTCTTGGAAGGGTACTTAGGGTAGCCCACAAAAGCTAACAGTTTTGTAAGAACTAGTGGTAAAAGTGGGTGACAGCCTAACCTAAATCTCCACTGAGGCAACTGTGAGTTCTGCCATTTATATTCAAGAAAAAACTATTTTCACGGGGCTAGAGAAAATATAAGGGTATAAGAAGACTTAGGCATAAATAAAGTATTGATACATGGAAATATCTTAGCATTCATTAACAACAAAACTATGAAATAAAGCTATTAATGGAACATTTGCTACAAGTTTATATACTATGACCAATAGGCAAGTGGCAGAAGAATGGAACTAATAAAAATGTGCCAGTTAACTTCTTTTCACCTCCTACATTTGCCAGATTTTACCTACATGTTATCTGCTTGCAGAACTCTACTGCAAATATTTTCTCTATGAGTAATTGCAAATTGTAAGGATTTGCAGGCTAAGATGCTTTGGCTAGGAACTGTTGGCAGGGGTAGGCTTGGCTTTGGGTCCCGTGAGCTATATCATCCACCCTTTTGTCTTAGTAGATATATTAAGCTCTGAGACTTCCTCTTTTTTCCACAGATCTGCCTATCCAGCTCTCTAATATTTACTTCTCTAGTGGAAAGACATCATATAAGAACATGCTGTGTTAGCCTGCCAATTTATGGAGCAAAAGTCAGAAAGAGGGGATTTAAAAAATAAAATTACCGTGAAGTACTTGCCATCTATTAAGAGAGACGCACATGGTGAACATTCCACTGTGTTCCAGTATGAGTGTTACATCTTGAAAACAATCACGCTAATAGGAAACCCCGTTAAAATATTTTCCCACCACACAACCCTCCAGACGGAGACTGTTTCAGACAATGGTTTCACTTTTTAGTAATGATATTCTTAGTAGTCCCATTGTTCTAAACTAGTCCCACAGATATCTAATTTTTAGTAGGATAACGCACATTATTATAACATATCAGAATTTTTAACCAGAAAATTTCCCTCCAACTTTACAGACTTAATGGCGCTATGTCACTGTATGTGGTTTCTTGCATATTTCTGACTTCTGTTTTCTAGAACTAAACCAACTTTGTCACATCAGCTCTACCCATGACAGATTTCCACTGCCTGGGGGTGTTTATGGACAAGAAATAAGCAGTCTCTTTTGACTCATCAGAAAGTGAGCCTAATGAATAGGCTTAAAGCCTCATCTATTTACTAGTATTTTATTATTTGTTAAATTATCTCATTGTCAGTGCCATTCTCACCACTGTACTTAGCTAATGGCTTGTCAGCATTTCCATTAGAAACTCTTTTAGAGTAGTCAGTGGCTTAGGTGAAAACTTACAATAGTTGTGCTGACCTAGAATACTAGTTCCCAGATGTGGTTTGAATATTTTTATTAGAATTTTAATATGAATGCATGGATGTGAATGCTAGTGAGGAATGTTAATGGTCTTATTTAAACCAGACAGTCATTGTACAAGTTTCAGCTCCCTGTGATTTAGCTGGTGCACCTTGGGCTTCAGAGGCAACCTGCATTATTTCAGTTTCCACGTTCTTTGAAACAGTGAGGTGCCTTAAATCAAAAAGCAGGGTTCTGCTCTCTATTTGAAACTGGGCCCAAGTAAGCTCACAACATCCATGAACACTGCAATGGGCCAGTTCAGCAGCACTGCCAAATTTGCAGCCGTTGGGGACTTCCTGATGTTTGTTAGTCCTATTCCAGTGTCATGCGGTGTGCAATATGAGCTGCTTCTTGCTGAGTGCAAACTCCAAAGTGGCGTCATGAGCCCTCTGGGGAACACAGACATCATCCTTTTTATTAAGGACCTGGCTGAGACCCATCACATATTCTGCCCACTTCTTATTTAAGAAGAAATATCTATGTGCTCTTTCCTTGCCCCTTTCTTTGAAAACTAAGTAACGTCATCACTTCTGAATATTTTCCTCCAACAAACAAAACCAGAGCCTGTCAGGAAACTTCTTCAACTTTTATAGGCTCAGAAATATTTCGGAAAATAATGAACTGCAGCCACAGTGGTCCAGTCTAACTGGATGGATGTACACGCATAAAACAGCACATTGATCACAAAGCAGAGGCAGCTCATGCTAACATGACTCTTTGACATCCTTTCTCCAGTTTAATCTGCATCTACTGTATTTTCAGTATGAACAAATGGATCTGAAACCACTGGTTTTCATGAAGCTGCTGGAAAAGCAGCTGTCCTAGTGATACCGTGATTTTCTCCCCAAACATGCCCCTGACACAATCCAAGAATGAGCTACCATAGATCCAGCAAAGGGCAACATGGCTCATGAAGGGTCTAGAAAATATATGCTACGAGGAGACCTGAGGAAAATGGATTTGATTAGTCTCAAGAAGAGAAAGCTCAGGGGAGACCTTATTACTATCTAGAACTTCCTAAAAGGAGTTTGCAGTGAGATGGGGCCAGTCTTTCCTGGTGTGTCTGCAGCCAGAGGACTAGAAAGAATGGCCTTAGACTGGGGAGGTTCAAATTAGATATTAGAAAAGAAATTTTTGTTGTTACAGTGGTCAGGCCCTAGGATAGATTGCCCACCTGGAGGTGCTTTAGCAGTATCTGGATCTGTCTCTGGGTGATGTGGTTTTGTAGTTTAGGGGTTACAATGGCACTGATGAGTTAACAGTTGGACTGGATGATCTTAAAGGTCTCTTTCAAGCTTGATGATTCTATGATTTTGGTAATTCTCAATATGTGGCCTTTGGTAATGTGAAGATTGCAAAATGAGTAGTTCATTTCATTCCGCATTCAACTTGAAAAACAATGGCTCAGTAAAACAATGTTCCTTTAGACATGCAGTGAAACCTCAAACCTTTTTTATTTGGAAAACAGTAGCATTAGTAAGGCCACTGTTTAATGTTTAATGTTTGAGCACTGATTCTGATTCCAAGATCAAAGAGATGACAAAAACTTATTGCGGAATAAGGGAGCATCAGGTGATGTTAGAAACAAGCTTCACATGGGGATTCTTCAGGTACTCCTTGTCACATCAAAAGAAAGGCAGGACCTTTCTTATGGTTTGGAATGCTGGTTTGGAATTTACCTTTATCAAGACCTCTTTAAGTACAGGATCTCAGCTATGGCACAGCCTTTAATCTTCACTATGGCCCTATTTCCCAAGTGCAAATAGGAAGCAAATCATAGCTGAAAGCCAGATAGGGTTGTCGGGAACATGGGTCTTGAAGCTGGAGGGGTTCTCTCATGTTGCTCTGTGACTATGTGATATACAGATGATTCAGAAAGTAGAAGCTGTTATACAACCCAACAAAAAAAATCTGTATTGTAAGGAAATTAAGTGAAAGAAAAAGAGGATCAGTTTAAAAGGCTAACTGAATGTAAATATCATGTTTATAGAGTAGAATAAGTGCAGAGTTAGCCCTTCAACTTTAGCTCTCAGAAGGTGAGAGAAGTTGAAGTGCTCCATTATGCCAGGCTTGCTTGGGCACCATTGCTGTTTGGGGCAGCCCCAGAGGAGCAGTTGTTCTTCCCCTGAAAAGCAGGGCAGCCACATGCTTTGTGTGAGGCTGTTGCGCAATACTCCAACAGCAAGCGTTGGGAGCCCATCCCAGGTATGGGCCCACATTTTGTCATCCTGGTTCACAGGCTATAAATAAACCTGTAATTGATCCCTCTTCACAGAACAAACTAGATGCCTTCTGGTGTCAGCTTGAAGTTAGGAATAAGTTTCTTATTTTCTTTGCAAATATTCAAGGATACTTGACCAATTTCAGTTAGTAAGGACAACACCATTTATTTCTTGACTAATTAATGGATCATGGAGCTAAATAGTGATTTCACAGGCTCTTTTGCAATACTTTTCTAATATTTATCGTTTCTTATTCATAAATTCAAAATATTAATTCCTATTTAGTTTAGGCTTTTTGACCCTCCTGATTACTTACTTTTCAAATCTTAGAACTTTTTTGTTGTCCTTGACTTCATGCAAGGCATTTTCTGCAGGAGCCTTGGACTTTGGCACAGTCTGAACTAGTTGGAAACAGATCTCCTTCCAGGAGCACATCAGCAAATACAATTGCTTTTAAGCATTTGCGGAGACTACTGGTGGTGTGCTTCATATTGTTCATGTTCAATGATGTTTAGTGTTGTTCAGAGAAAAGAGAGCTATTAGATAACACTGCATGTGGTTGGAAGAACCAATATGTAAAGTTTAAATGCATTGAAGTTAAAATTCACATATTTATATATGTAAGGGATGTTTGTCGTTGGAAAAAACTCCCTGAGGAAACAAAACCTGCACCATCTCTCTGTGTCTTTCTGAACAAGCCTCGATGCTATAGTGAAAAGCATTGTTTTGCTCATGAATTGCATCTGCATGTAATTATATAATTTATGTCCTTTCAGAGTCATCAACCATCATTTTCCCTCTTAGATTTAAAGTCTATAAACCTTATATATTTGTGATAATATGGATGATAATATTAACAATTTGGTGTTTTAGTGAATGGCTAGATTCCTGTGAGAATGAAAAATTTAAATCTACTGAGGGGTTTTGTTTTGCTTTATTTTGTTTCATTTGAGGCACAGCTTTATCTTATTAAACTTGTTTAAGTAAAATAAATAGGGTGCCTTTTTAAAATGTTTTTATGTTCGTTACTCAGCTAGCATTTCTCCACAACTTTCCAAGTAGGCTGAGGGTAATTTAGATCGAAATGATAGCAAATTACTGGGTATAGGATATGTAAAGCAGACTCTTTCTATAGAGGAGGGAAGCTTTGCATCTGGGTTTGTACCATGGGAATTTTGGACACGCAGTGCAACCACAGTGAGTTGGGAGTTGCAATGTAAAGTGAGGTTCTGAGCCCAAACAGAGCTCTCAACAATCAGAGAATGTTCTGAGGAAGATTTTCACAGTAGGTCTGAAGATTAACTCCCAACACAAAACCTCTCTGGGGACAAGGCATGCATAAAATATGTAGAAAATGGAGCATTCTTCTCCCTTTATGAAAAGACTGGGAGCCTTGTTTCAGGATATATGGGACTTCAGTACTGAGCTGTGAGCGAAGTCCACTCCATGCCTTAACAACAACCATGTTAAAACAGCATTATTGCTACTCTTTCTGTTGTTGCAAACAATTATAGCAGGTCTGGAAAGAAAAGCAAGGGAAAACAAACAATCAAGTTAATCAGTCTGTTTTATTTTATCTATTTCAGTATAATTGCTACAACAATGTACATACTCTGAGCAGTATATAAAATGTTTTAATGACCAGGACAGAGGGTTACTAACAAAAAGGACAATTAAGTGGTTACCTCCTAAGTCGCCCGTTACACATTTACATCTGGAGGGAAATTGTACTCTAAAGGCTAAACCTGCAAAGGGCTCAGGGTGGTGCTCTGCCTAATCTCAAGCATCCTAGGGCCAAAGCATAAAAAGAAACTTTGGCCTTGTAATTCTTTCCATGGCAGTGCCCGCCTGCCTCCATGCCTGGAGGAATTCACAGCAGGTGGCACACTGAGCAGGGCCCGTGGTGTGTCAAAGGTGTCAGTACTTTCTAGGGCACAGATGATTTACCCTGGCAGCAGGGTGGCACGATTGGTGGTGTCCCCTCCTGGAGTGACGTACCTGGAAAAGGTATCTTCTCTTCTTTCTTTTTTCAACAACTGAGGATTAGTTTAATCCTTCCTGAAGACTTCACCGGAGGAGCTGATGGTACTCCTTATGTTTCAGGAATCCCCCAATCTGGAAATAAATGGGAAAGAGCAAGAAATGGGATGTTTGCCCTCAGAACTGTGCTTGTGTAGCTGCGCTTCTCTTTTACATCTCTTGCTGCGGTTCTCCCAAAGGCTTTGCACAGTCACGTTCAGAGGCTGCATGCAGCAGAATCTGCAGACTTGACAAAACACATATGCAAAGAAGATCCACAGTGTATGATGTTTGGCACACCAGAAGCTTCTCAATTATTTCAGAATGTGTATTAATCTTTCTGCAATAGTTTGAGGCTGAAATCAAAATACAACAGAGTGAAGTGACAGTCCTGATGGAACATTTACACTGAGTGGATGGCTGTGAAGAGGAAGAGGTGAAGTGGACAAGTACCCAGAAGCTGACATTGAAGTATCTCTGTGAAACTTTGTTAATCAAATACACACTGTAAAAATTTTCAGTGAAATAAAGAGGGATATCTAAGGAGGCATTTTAATAAGTGCAGTCTTGGAGCAGACAGCTATCATGCGTCTCATTCCTTCTTAGTCATTTGTCGCTTCAGCACTTCCTATTCTGGGTTCAGTATCTTCTTTTTCATCCTCAAGAAGACATTACAACAGTCAGTCTAGAGGCTACAATGGCAGAGAAAAATAGATGCTTTAATTTATTGGACTAAATAAAGGAAATGTTTGAGTAAAATCAGACGTGTTGCCAGGCCACCTGAGATAAGAAAGGAAACCCTGGTTCCCAGTATTACTTCTAGTGATGGCTTCATTTGAAAGCCTGGAGTTGTTTTAAGATGAGAGAATTCATATTTCAGGACAGCCAGTGGCCTTGTATATGAAATAGATAAAAGACAGAACCAAAATTGTAACCACTACTACTCTCTTTCATAGTCATAGTCATAGTTTTGCTGGGCTTGAATATTTATGGGTATTAAAAAAGTGGCTACCAGAGCAAATCTCATTTGAGAACCCAATGAGGGTACGACGCATTTGCAAATCCCATTTAGCTTCAAGAATGAGAAAATTATTAACCTGCTTAGTTCTGTATAAAAAGGTTTCTGGGTACAACAAACAGCAGATTTTTGGCTGTTTAGAAATTTTAGAATAAAACATTAAATAGGATCCAACAAAAACTGAGAAGGAGGTTAAAAATCTCTCTGACGAACAGGTTCTTCATGGCTGTAGCTCTGAAGTTGATCTGTGACATCACCCATGAATTTCTCACATCCATGCTTAGGCTGGGCATGTTTAGATCTGTCTTTCACTGAACAAAAACAATAAGTTCAAAGCTCCCCTACTCATTCCAAATAAAATGAGGAGAGTTTTGAATGCATTAATTCTGTTTGGTAAATATTTAACCAGGCTTACTAGTTCTGGACATTGAAAAATCTGGATTCAAAGAAAATCACAAAGTTCCTTTAGAAACCCTAACAAGTAATGGGATCTTTTCATTGCCTGTTTGTTCCTGAGGGTGTTTTTTCCCCCAGAATTTAGTATCTACTTAGTTTACACCAGAAGACTCTTGGAGAAGAAGGAGGAACTGGAAACTCATATTATTTATCTTTTAAAACTTTAAAATAATCCTTTCAAATGTGCATGGTTTTAGGATTCCTGGAACAACTGTTTGAATATGGTGCAAATAGGAAAGCAGACTTATGTTTTGTGTCCTAAGGGTTAACTCTTTCTCAAGGAGAAAAAAACAGGATGCTATTAAAGCAGGTAGCAATGCTATTGCTGTGCTAGAGAAAAATAGAAAAGACTTCTCTGGATCCCAATGATGGAAAAAATGCTCCTGGATCAGACAAGAAGGTAGGCATTGCTTTTCTCTCTTTCTTGAACTCTGGGGCAGCCAAACTGTCTGCTTTCATAGGCAGGGGATTGCACAGAACAGCCTGTCTTCACTTCCTTAACCAGGTGTCATCTTGGGCTAGGAATACATACCCTAGGAAGCTCCTTGAGCTGCTTCCTTACTTTCTTTGAGGCTCTGCAGTATCCTAAATCAGCCAAAACCTGCAAGGTACAAGCTGGCCTTGAGTGTTGGATTTCAAATAAGTCACAACAGTATTCTTTCAGAAGGGACATCCTCCCTTCTGTAACTGTGTCATTCCTTCTGCTATAAATGGGAGCTGCTAAAGAGGGAGGATAAATTTCAGAAAACAGTGACTACAGAGTGACGCATGTCCTTACTTAAGCAGTTAGGCAAATGCAATCTGCTTTTTCTCTCTTCAAGGGCCATGGAACAGCTTAGGGACAGTATTATTTCCCAGGGCCATCAGAAGTGAATCCAAAGGTCCAGCAGATATTTTCTTTTCACTCTGTACTTGTTTCACTACCAAACTCCAGTGATGTTTTAGTTTGATGTCTCTAAAGGACTGAAAGGAAAAGTAGTCCTGCCATTATTCCTATTACAAATTGCCAGTGATGTAAAGTCAAAATGTAAGCCGTACTGGAAGTTGTAAGCATCATGAATTTTTGCCTGTCATGAAAGAACATAACGATTTTTGAGTTTCAGGGAACAAACAAGAAATTTTCAAAATTTTATATTTTTTTATCCCACAGCAAAGTTTTCAGGGGAATGGAAACTCTCAATTGAAGCACCAGTTCGGTGCAATATTTTGGGGATCTCTCCAGTCCAAAACTTGATTTTCTAATTAAAACTAGAAAGAAACTGAAGGATATGATGACAAGAGAGTGATAGAAACCGCAGAATAGCAAAAATCAACCTAATCAGGGACTACTCAAGTTAGTGTTTACTTTTTACAAAAGCATAGATGGTTCCACCTGGATAAACCTGAAATTGTCTCTTTTATGCATCTTAAGCATCCAAAGCTGCAATGAGAAGGCAATTTTTATTGGCTTTTCCTTGACCTGATGTTATGAATAGAGCTTCAGAGAATTTGGAATTCATGACAGAAACATTTACGAAAACTTTACAAGTTTTGTCATACAAAAACCATGTGTCCTGCCCAACTTTATGGCAGGTGTTTAATTTTTCAATTGAAAGCTTATTGCAGCATGAAACTCTGCAGTATGGCATTTTTTCCCCAATGCTAAACCCAAAGATTTCCTATCAAAGAAAAAAAAAAAAGGCAAAGTGAGTCTTATCAGAAACCAGGACAGTCATAATTATGATTGTCAGGATCCTCAAAATTAATTACAATTTCAAGCTGTGACAGAGCCTAAAATAGCAAGAGCTGCTGGTGATCCAAAAATCACTCACAGCATGTCCAAGCTAGTATTTGGCACAGAGCATATGCAACTTAAAAAAAGAACATAACCCTTTAGGCCCATGCAAGCAATTAAGCTTTTTGTGGAAATGTCAGGCAATAAGTATGAAAAGACCTTTCAATTGTTTATGCACAACTTTCCTCTAATTAGTGAGAGCTGATTTTAATTTTTGCCCCTTCATTTTTCAAATAAGACCAGATGGGCTTAAGTTTGGAGGGCAGCTGTTCTGTTCAAAACAAAATAAAGAAAAAAAAGGAGGTGATTCTTGCAAAGTCAGACTCTATGATTCTTACAGTGAGGGGGTACAAGTAAATGCCAATCAGCTTAGCAACATTGAGAGATACGTAAGGAACTTAGCCTGAGAGCTCTGCTGACGACGTAAAACAAGAAGACATTTCCAGAAGTGTCTGTCAAACAAAGTATAAAAATAAACGGAGGCTGTTGGCACAAGTTACTGTGACTCTAGCTGATGTTCAAGTGGATGAAATTTAACAGCGTTTTGATAACTTTCATTTCGTTGTTGCTGTGCTTCTTGCTAATGTTCTAAATGCAGTGATCACTCAGGTAGAAATAAATGATATGGCCATGGTTTACCAGAGCTACGTCAATGAACTAATGGGGAGGATTTTTCTTTCATCACACAAGTTCTTAAACCACTGCTGTCTTGTTAATCTGTTGTTTCTCTGCCACTCTCCACAGCTCTGTCTTTCTTGTGAAAGACATGGCTTATTCCTGCTCTGTCTCCATCCAGTTTTCCTACACCCCTGAGCCTAAATCAACATGCTTTAAGTCTTGAGTGTGATGACCCCAACACTGAATAACTACAAAATAGGTCAGTAGAATGCAAAGCAAATGTCACCTACTGAGTAGGCAAAACCACATATGTTGCTCCTGGAGTCTTGCCTTGGCTTGAATTCTCTAGAAGAATGCTAAGCCAGTCTCCTGACTTTCTAGTCTTCAGAATATAAATCGAGATCAACATTTATCCAAGCACTGGAGAAGGAGGAGGTTGCACTAAATGGTAGTTGTTTTAAATCCTTGGGTAAGAGACTACTTATATAAATGCTATGACATCGATAATCCATTTAGAAGAGGAAGTACATAACACAATGTCTTTCAAACATCTTTATGCAGTTCTGCTAAAATAGAGCCAAAATGGAGGATCTCATTTATATTTTTGGTGATGTATTGTCAAATGTTATTGTGTTATTCAGAGCTCTTTCTAGAATTTAAATGAGTTATCTTGTTCACTTTGCCTCTGTTTTCCCTTATATCTGTGTTCTGTCTTATCTGTTTGAATAAGAAGCTTTTTGCAGCAAGGACTATTGCACTGTGTCTGCGGTACATAATGAGTTAATCGTATTTTGGCCTTGTTGGCTCTGCCTTAACACATAGTGCTAAAAATTAATCAATTTAGTGCTTAGATTTACAACTGCAGTTTGATGGAAAGTTACGAGTCCAGGAGACAAGTGATATCCTCTTACACTGGCAGAGCCTGCAGAAAAGTGTTCCTCTCAGTAGGTGAAAGCAAGAAAAAAAAAAAAAAGAGTGAGGGAATGCATGTGATGTCAGTGCTGCTGCAATATAAAGCTGAGATTGAAGCATACAGCTCCAAGAAACAGGTAATAAATGAGCTCTAAGAATATTAAATAGATGCCTTTGGTTCCATATGTTGATTGCAGTCTTTGTGGACATAGCCTCTAAGTGTTACCTTTCTCTTCAACTCTCTCTGAATTTTGTTCCTTGTTCCAATTTCTTCCTATCACCTAGTGCATCTTTATATTTATATATGAGAAAACTGAATATTAAAAGCAATCCAGGACATATATACTAATATTTGGCTAATGACACAAAATGAGAGAAATACTGAGGTTTTGTTCTTATCACTACTAAAATTGCAAAAAGATGGGATCAGCAGAATTCTCCCTGTAACATGGCAGCTGGGGATGGGTTATGCTTCAAGGCATCTTATGAGACTGGAGTGTCAGGATGATGAACCCTTTAGTCCTGTGAGAACTAACGGCAGCAATATTCAGCACTCACATGGGCACAGAGGATGACTTGATCTCAGAGGTTATTTATTTGCCCTAAAAATCCAAAGAAATACAAGTTCGTAACAGCAATAAGAATCTGACCAGTTGAAGAAGCAAACTAGGCATTGTCTTGAATGAAAGAATCAATGACAGGACTGTGTTTGAAATACCCCAGCCAATGCAATGGCACAGAGTAAAAGCATGACTTGTTCTTGTGGCAGATGGATATTGCTGTGAGTGCTGTCTGGAGAGCCTCTTCATTCATGCTTACATTTAAAATGTACTAGTATAGGAGACAGTAGCACAAGTTGGGATTCATTCCACCAACTACAGCACGAGGAGTTTGGATCTGGTCTGGAAAACATATCTCGCCAAATTCTTAGGCAGGTGTTAAAGCACTGACTAAGGAGCATCTTTGCGCTGCCTGGGGAGGGTCAAATCTAGGGAAAAAAGAGGGTGTTCAGTGTGCCCTTCCTCCTTGGCTTGTCTGCAGAGCCTTCAAAGGAAGGGTGCCTGAACAAAGTCCATTTCACATGTATTGCCGAGAAGCAGCTTGATGGCAATGACTTCACTCCTTAACACTACTCCAGCCTGAGTCTGACCCGGCAAGCCCAAAACAGAAATCTCTGTATCTCATTACCAAAACTCTGAATCATCCAACTCATTTGACTTCTCATTGTATAGACTATAAATAACTTGATTCCAGACATTGCCAGGTGGTGCAACAGGGCGAAGGCCACCACAGACAAGCATGTGCTCTAATCAAAGCCTGTATGTGAAAGCTTGCTTTCAACTTGCATGTCCAGTGGTTTACATTGAAGGTCGCCTGCCAGAGGTGGTATTTTGCTGTCTTTTCAATGGATATTGGCTGCTTTTTGACTAGGGAGCTGTGTTTCCTTCGGGCTTCAGAGGGAAAAATATAGTATACCATCCCCAGGATTAGGAAAACCAGGGGGCTAAGCAATAGCACACAAATGCCAAGGAGCTGGCTTTGATGTAGTGGTTAAGACTCCACAGGAATTCCAAGGCCAAATCCCATGGATCCTGCTGCTGGCAAGCAGAGGAAGCTTTCCTTCTGGCTTCCTCACTGCTCTCAACCTCCTTTGCAGAGGAAACACAGGCAGCAAGGTTGTGGGGCTGCCCTTGGCTCCTGGCCAGCACCTGCATACTGAGCCCTGGGCAGGAGGTGACTGACAGCAAAAGGCTTGCTAAAGCTGCTCCCAGCAGAACTAACATGTTCCTCACTGTGGGCTTTCACTCCCAGGACAGCAGTGGTGTCACTGTTTAGTGCATTTGTTTATTATCTTCTCACTAGTGGGCTCCACCTTCAGTGTGGCCTGTGCTCCTGCTATGGCAGCTGTACCAGTTTGTCTGCTTTGCTCTGCTTATTTCCTTCTCTGTTGTTATGGCTAAGGCAATGGGTGCTGATGGGGGGGCTATCTTCTAAAGCCATCTTTCCTATTTGCAAAACCTGCAGTCTTTCCAAGACACATTTCTTTGCAATTTCCTTCCTAGCAAGCTTACATCAAATTTGCCACCGTGGGGTTCGATATCCTGTGCTCTCAGCATGCAACACACTGGCTTAGGACACTGCTTTCTTTGTTGGAATCAAGAAGAATTGCATTTTATTTTATATTATATTCATGCAGCAATGGAAAAAAATGTTATTGTAGTGGTTTGGATCATTTACATGAACGCATCATTCCCATGGAAGTTACTTAGGTGCCCAATAAAGAGAGAGAAATTCAGGAACCCAGTTAGTAATGGCTAAATTATAGCAATGGGCGCCAGTTGCGTCTGCTTTCTGTCCCACTAGTAAGGTACCTAGAGGACACGACTAACATTAGAAGATGAGAAAAAAAACATAAAGGCAATTAATACAGACACACTGAAAGCATTGCAGTATTAGCAGAGCAAGCCCTGCTTAGGAAGGCTTTTAACAATTATCAGCAATTCTTTAGAAAAGAGCCACAGTTTACATGTGCAGTCAGTTGCTTTCTAATTGCTACAGCAGGCTACCACTGGGAAGAACAAAGGAAATATTTAGCACATCGTAAATTCTTCTGCAGCCCTGCCGAGTGGCTGGAGTTCAGATTACAAGTTTATAACCAACATTTGAGAGCAATTTCTCCTCCACTTTGAGAAAGTGGGTGGGGAAGCTGTTCGACACTTTCTTCAAATGCCTAAAGTAATGTGTGTCTGAAAGAAATGCGGGTTCAAAATTCTCTTCAACTAGTCTTTTGATTCAAGCTTGTAATGTACTGTTATATATTTAAATGCTTAAAAAAACCTGCTTTGCTGAAAAACAGATGAGTGTGCCATTGTTTTTCCCGATGCTAAAACTATTAGCTTCCAACTTTAGTGCTATTGTGGGTGATTTGCTGGAATCTTTGTGATCAATATTTGCTCTGACCAATGCTTGTGGTTTTGCAAATGGTGCAGGGGGATGTGTGCTGGTAACTGGAGGGAGGTATTAATCTCCTTGAGTCGGTACTTAATCATGTCCGTGTCTTGTGAATGAGGTGTTGAGGCTCTGACAATAGTAAAGATTTCATGATCTAGCAGAAAATAAGCTGGTGTCCCGGCCGAGACACGCCCCCCCCGCCCCCCCCCTTAATTTGAATGCTAGGTGAATTCAGATGTTGCTCCTAGCTTCACAGGGATAGAATATTCTCCATTTCTTTTTAGTAATGAGAAATCTTACTGTCTACTCAGCAACTGCTGGTAATGTAGAAGAGAGTAAGCAAGGAAATCTGTGTTACTCAGTTTGGAGTGGTTTCAGTGTTAACCCAGTTCAGTTTTCTGAGCTCCTCTTTACAGAAAAAAATGTCTTAGAACTTGTGTTAGATGTTTGTCTACATCTACTTTGATCTGCTTGCTTCTTTTTCTTTTTTTTATTTTGTGGGTTTTGTCAGTACTTCTTTATGTCAGCAAGCGTTACAACTCATGTGTATTTGCTTCCCCCCTCCCCAGCTGACTGAAAAATGCATCACCCTTGGAGCTGAAAAATTCAGACTCCCACATGCCTGTAGCCGAATTAGAAAAGAAAATAGGAAAATGAGGGATTAAGAGTAGTTCTTAAAAATCACTTTTCAGTGTTCTGCCCTTTCCTACATGTAGTATATCTACATGTAATGTATTTTTTACATCTCTGTCCTGACAAAAAGTTCAGTAAACATCTATATATTCTATCTGAACAACTTCGTAGTGATACATCAGAGACACTTTCAGGATTTCATTGAAAGCAGAAAAATACACTTGTCCATTGGATGTCCTCCACCAACCTCTGAGTATATAACTTTAAAATAATACTGTGTTTATGAAGCCTACTCTCTTTCTAGAGATGTATTCTATGTGTATGAGAGCCCCTGACAGTCTAATCACGTTCAACTCTATAGAAGATATAGAATAAGATATAGAAGCCACTAGTTTAGTATGGTCTGGCACCATTACTGTTACTCCGTAACAATTAAGTACAGTTAAGTAAACTTTCAAAAATAGTTTAGTGGCAGGAGACATAGCAAGTCATTAGAGGAAAAATCCCAGTACTTGACCATTGTGGGCAAACTTAAATACTTGAAGCAATGAAATACAATGGAATGGCTGAGGTGCTCTGTAGAAGTCTGTTTCTATTTATGTCTTTCTATCATCAGCTTTGCACTCTCCACCCCCATACACATTACTCCTCTTCCACTGAATAAATGGAATATTTCACCCATGAATAACAATCTTCTTTCACTAACCTAAAAGTGCCACACAATGCCTTCACACCTGCAGCATTTACAAACTGCAGGTCCTGTGGTCATGAAAGGAACTTAATAAGCACTTCACAGCTGAGATGGCTGTAGGTTAGAAGCAAAATGTTTGGCTGAAACCTGAATTTTGTCATTGCAAACCATGTAATTTCATCAGCCTTTTGCTCCTACAGCCCATGGTCACAGCAAAACTATTTCCGTGACAGTAAAGCTATCTAGAGGGCATATTGTAAACGCATTTACTTTTATAGTTTGTTGCCAGTTTGGTAATCCCTGTTTAAAAGAAATTGCGGAAGTGATTTTAAAGGTTAAAGAAGTATGCAGACTACAGGACTGGACATGGAGGGGCTGCCCCCACCTTCTGCTGTTAAATGAAATGACAGATGGGTGAGATCTTATATCATGAACATAACTGGTACTTCAACAATTGATGTTATTGCCGCTCTTTTTTCCATTCATGCTTCATCAGGACTTTTTCTCTCCTTCCCTGTCTCTCCTCTCTATTTACTTGTTTTGAAGCACTTGAGTCTCCATTGGGGGACCAAATCCTGCAAACAGTTCATGTATGGGGAATAGTGGGGCTTTGCTATGTGTTAAAGTCATGGTATCTACTTGCCTGAGTAAGGCAAGCAAGTTCAGACTGTGCTGATGACCTGCTTTTACTTGTCTTGTCAATCCTATCATTTTCATCTGAATTTAGTGTAAAGCAAAGTAGGAGTCTATTGAAAAGACGAGATAATATTTGCTCCTTTCATTACATTCAAGGGGTGACACAAGACAACAGCAGAGCCTCTCAAAGGCTCTTAGATAATTTTGTTTCATTTTCTCAGATGATCCTAAATTTCTTCTTAGACTATTCTGGCCTTTTTAGCTGTGGCCATGTTTTGCAGAGTTGCAAGGCGTATGGATGAGGGGCAGGGAGTCTTAGAGAGGAAAAGATGGGGCTGGATTAAAAGATGTCAAACCCTCTTGAGGGCTCTGTGTCTGTGTAAAACATTGTCAGCCATTACAAATAGGAATTGGGCCCCCTCAGTTTAAAACTGAACAGGGAAAAACATGCACATAACATGGGTGGCACTGCAAGTGTATGAATGTATGCATGGGCACATAAAATGGAGAATATAATAATTAATTGTTAGAATGTATGTAATTTTGTGCTTGGATTTATATCTATAGCCACACAATATTTGTCTGTGCAAAATGTACATTGCATTTGAATAATTGTGTACTTGTGCTTCTTAGCACACAATGCCAGCTAACTGTTGTAGGCAACAGCAGCCCTTGAGCTTTTCCTCCCAGGAGATGTGGTACAAGGCCAGTAACAGATGCAAACCAGTCAGTTTATGCACAGAGATGAAGCACAACCCACTGAGAGTTGCAAAAGACTTGTGCAGGAAGGGAGTTTACTCTCCTTTGGGCTCCAGCAGAGCTCGTGAAGGTACATCTGCTGATGAGAGCCTGGGAAAGTCTCTCACTGGTAAGTGGGTCAGATGTTTTCATGTCACATGGGACTTTTTGAAGCATTGGATCTTAAATGATTGTCTAGCTTTCAGAAGCCTGAAGTCACCACTGTCTGCATGTCAGCTCACTTTTGCTGTTGCCATTGCTCCAAAACAAAGCTCATATTAAATGCTTTGAGTCTTGGCATAACCCAGAACCCCCAAACCACATTTATCCCATGACCAGTGATGAGTGTGCTGTTCTATTGTTAGAAGCAAACCACTTCAAAGCACCAAAATATATGTCTTACACGTATGTTCAACCCTATTTTGTGCAAACAGCAAAATATTTTTTATTTTTTTTAAACTTACTTTATTAAAGTTTTTAAGATCTTCTCAGTGAGATCTTGGTTAATTTTTGTCTTGGAGATGAGTGTCTTTTACACAAGTAAGCGTGCTTTGACATCAGTTCTTTTTCTTGCCAGGCCCAGAAATTCTGGGTGCAATGTGCTCCCTGAATTAGTTATGATGTCACTAACACCTAAAACCAGGCATTTTTCTCTCCTGATTTAGGTGTTAATGACATCATCATCTGCTACAGTGGAAACAAACACCTAAAATTTAAGCCTGGGTATGTAAATCGAGGAGTAGCTGGTTTTTTAAATACTTTGCTTTAAAATGTAGTATTTAGTCTAGACACAGATTCTGTTAATGATTTGGGATCACAAACGTTCCAAGTATGGCAGAATTTAAGAGAAAAGCAAAAAATATTCGAGGTTGTAAAATGTTTTTACATACCTGAAAACAAGAACTGCTCCTCAAATAAATAGGAGCATAGTTAACTGGCAGAGTAATGTGATCTGCTTTATTAAAGTTTATCAAGGAAATATGAATCAAAATCACCTGAAAATCTTTAAAATTTTAAACTGTGACCTCTGAAACAAATGGACTTATGGCAACAGAAAAAGCATGAAAAAGAATAATTGGGTTTTATGTCATAAAAGTTGTGTTTCCAAATACTCAAGTAAAGTTTAACCCACTTTCCACCTTGTTCTGGGTGACCTTAGTAGCCTTGGAAATATCCCAAACTGATTTTAAAAATCATCATGTTAACAATGATGCAACTTGTCAAATTTATGCAGAAAACTAAAGCTATGTGTTCGGCACAATTTTTTACGGATTGTTTTACAAAAATACTTCAGTCATTTTCAGTTTGTCTGCCTGCTAGGCACAGTCCAGTACCTACAGATCCCAATAAAAAGGCCAAAATAAATAGATGATGCCAGTTCAAGGGAAGACCATCTCTGCAGTGCTTGTTGCCAAAGGAGCAAGTAGCCTCCATCAGAATCAGGATTCTAGAGTTGAAAAGCAGCTGTTTTCTTCAGGGAAAGGACAGCTTGTAGAACCCAAACACTTTTCATTCTCAGATGACCTAAATAGGATTACAGTAGTATAAGTTAAAAAATCTGGGCTTTCATTTCATGTGACAGGGCTATTATGTCTACTTTGATCACAGGTTTCTGAAAGCATTTAAAAGGAGATTAAAGGCAATTCCATAATTTACAGCAGAACACACAGGGAATCAGGTACTGTCCTCACATGGATGCTGCTGTTGCCTATCTCTTGGTTCCTCTGCTGAGTTTGCTAACGTATCCAAGAAGAGTTTAATGTAATATACATACACAAACCTCTCTCAGGATGGAAACCAGCAACCTGATGTATAAAGAGTCAGGAAGTGGTAAAAGGGAGTTAAAATCCTCTGAGATACAGCCAGGAAGTGAACCTTGGTCACACATCTCTTTGGTCAGAGCTCAGACCACAGCATTATGGCATAAAGGGAGCATAAGAGGAGTTGGAATCCTCCCCCAGCTATTCTAAAGAACTTCAGAAAGTGCTACTATGTTTTATGGGTTACTGTTCCTTACTTCCCTGTTTTAGGGGTGACTTTGTGCAAAGTATTTTAATGAGCCCCTCAAGGAATTTATCAGAGAGTTCCTGGATGCCAGGCATGCTGAAGTGTGAAGGTGGAAGTGAGCAGCTCAGCTTTGTTTTTCAAAAACGAGGCATTTTCTGCATAAAGACAGAGGAAATGTTTTCAAGTTGCTTAAGCATCTTTGAATTTAGCAGCTATGATGTCTCAAGGACTAATTCAGAGAGTTTTCAGAATCCCAGTGTTGCATGCAGTTCTCTGCATTTTTGGCTAAGTCGCTGTTGAGTATCCAAGCCCTTATGTGGGTAAGAGCAGATTGAGATAACACCACTGGTTGAACACAAACCTCTTTTTGACAGGGCTTATTTTACCTTGGTGCAAAGTGACACCTACTGTCTCTCTACATTTGTATTATTATTTGGTATTTATTTGTGATGGGTTTGTTTTTGTCTAGCAGTAGAGCCTAAAATTGTGCAGAAGCATCTTGAAAATATAAAAATAAAGACGAGACCATCTCAAAAACATCTGTGTACATTAGCCATTAGAATTACTATTGTTCTTGGATCTCCTCACAGCAACTGCATGCCTTAAAGGTTCTGGAAATTGATTGATTGTTCCCAAACTACTACATAGTTTTAGTTGATTAACCACATATATTTTTTTGCCAGTATGTCTGGCTACCTTTTAGAAGTTACTGCATTGCTGGCCATATTACAGAAACAGATATTTTAGGGATTGGAATCAGATCTGGCAGTAAAGGGTTCAGTTGCAAATTCATAGGTGATCTTAAAATTTCATTTGACATAAAAGAAAACTCTTTGCAATGGAAAAATATAAGCCTGGATTCTATTTAAAATTACATCTCCACTTGCAAGTTTGTTTTTTTTTTTTTGTAAGCCTTAGCATAAGCCCTCTTAGGGATACTGCTTACTGAAATTTTTGGTGTTTTCACTGATCATTTGAGATCATCTTCCTAGGAAAAATGTAACATCCTGTCTTTTGAAAAGCAGAAAAATATCTGTTCGAAATGGCTTCTCATTAAAAGGTCTTTTGTCCTTTTCTTTGGCTTTTTCAGTTTTAAATGAGTCATTTATATATCTCAATGGTTAGAAAAGACAGATGAATTTTATGTAATCTTCCATGTAAGCTTTTTTCATTTCTCTTATAAATTACTTTTCCATATTTTGAGATGCAGTTATGTTTCATGGAAAAATCATGAAAAAAAAATGTGAGCAGTCCTTTGTTGCCCACCATGAACTTCCAGATAAAGTGGATATAAATTGCAGTAGGTAATAAAATCCCAACTTATAAATAAGCCCCAATTTTATTGTAGAAATAGCAATTAAAAACTGTGTTGTTCTGTTTTATTTTTACCCTAAGACTGTAATATATGAGTTTCATTTGGGTAACAGTTAAATAGTTAACAGCACACTCTCTGTTCTGCCCTGTGTATGAAGCTGGAGACCCCAGAGTGCTTAGAGATACAATGGTGAACGGCCTCTTGTAGGGAAGGGCTTCCAGAGCCTACCAGGAGTGGCTGTAACCCAGGCATTATGAACTTGTAAGGAACAAGGAATGACAGAGACGCCAAAACTGTCAACCTTGTAACAGATTAAATAATTTAGGCCAGATGCCAGGCTGTATATTACAGATTTCTTCTTTCTGAAGCAGAGCTTGATCGAAATGGTGTCCCATTTTTTCATCTCTATAAGCCTTTCCTCAGTTTACCATCATATGTGCTTTTAGCTCTTGTAGTTCTGATGTGGTTCAGGCAAAGAGCCTTAACTGCATTTTGAGCCTTAGTCTACAAGCAAACAAAAACAATTGGGTTGGTGGTTTGAACAGATGTGAAAATGTGTGCCTTGTCTGTTGATTTGGAGCACCAATAAATTTGACAGCTGTTTGACCTGTGGCAGAGATCCCAAATGTGACTTGAAAATCACCAGTGTTACTTGGCATTTCTTCTCTGAAACAAGCATTCATACCAGAGAAGGATCTGTGTTGTTTTGACTTGAAATGGAAGCGGTATCCATAAATATCCTAAGTATATGCTTAAAAAACTCAATGTATACCTACTCCTGGTTGGGAAAAATCAAAGTCTGGTGTCTGTAAAAGTCCCAAAGCAAAACACAAAGCAAACCAAGGAATACAAACTTGTTGTTTGTATTCTCCCTGGGGACTGTGGTTAGAAGTTGTGAGTTGTTTCTGATTTTGCTGAATCTTCCTCTGTCCAAATCCTGCTCTAGTTTGCTTTTTTCTTTTTTCTTTTCTTTTCTTTTCTTTTCTTTTCTTTTCTTTTCTTTTCTT
>JAHLSL010000017.1:4087874-4150162 GCA_025920805.1 Petroica traversi
CTTTTCTTTTCTTTTCTTTTCTTTTCTTTTCTTTTCTTTTCTTTTCTCTTTTCTCTTCTTTTCTTTTCTTTTTTTTCTTTTCTCTTCTTTTCTTTTCTTTTTTTTTCTTTTCTTTTTTTTCTTTTCTTTTCTTTTCCCAATTGGAAATAGTCAAATCACTCAGCCATAACTGACAGGCTTCCGTCTGTATTGGGCTCAAGTAATGTTTAGCTTTCATCATCATCCTCGGGAAGGGAAGGGCAAAAGGCAGTTTGGATTATCTCCTTTGGGGCTCTATTTATCCTATTGTTGTTTTTATTTAATTTAATATCATATAATTTGCTGGATACTCTTCACAATTATCCCATTGTATTGATTTCAATATAGTCATGAAAGGGCTGAATTTTGTACACCATTCTGTAGTATCCAGTACACACAAGCAGAACTAATCTGCAAACAAATAAATTAAGGAATTCTACAGTTAATATATATTCATAGAAACATTCTTCTTTATTTAGCAAAGTTGTTTTCAGTTAGAACAAGTCTCTTCTCTTTATGCTTTTTGGAAGGAATCCCAAGTTTTCAAGCCATCACCTAGCCATAAGGAATCTGTAGAGGAAAAGAGCCAGGGAATGGACTATACTATAAAGAGATAAATTCTAAAATCACCACCACATTATAAAAGTATCTAATGAAAACATCACATAATATGAAGTCAAAAGATCTCTTTGATTCTCTGGCACAAGTATTAAAAGATATATTGGTAAGCTATAAACTGCTACATGAAATACCTTGTATTGTTCTATTCTTTAAACCTATAAAGATATTTTATAGTTCAAAGCATGCTGACTACATATGACATTTCCAATAGATTCTATTAAATTAACCACGTGCTATTGTTTTAATGTGTACTTATTGCATTATTTTTGTTGACTAGGAGATGCAGAAATCAGATTCTGCACTTGACTCTTCAGTTTTTTCATGGTTACCAATACATTAATGTAGCTTAAGAAGAAGGTCTTAGTTCTCTGCGTGCTAGTGTTAATGAAAACTGCTCATGAAATTTCAAGTAAAATAAAATAAAGCATATCAGTTATGGTCGTCTCTTTATTTCTACTGTTATCGTGAGAAATGGACAAATTTAATAAAGGCAGTTCTGCAGAAACGCAGTTTGCAACTTCATTATGAAATTTTCCATTTTCTTCACTCTAGTTTAAAGTTATTGTAGAAGAAAAATGTCTGCTTAACACTAAAATATTACTTCTATTCAATGAAGTTTTCTCCAGGGCTAATCTTGTATTGTTCAATATGGATCTGGGGGAGGAAACCCCACCTAGAGAAAACTGGGCAAGCTTTCCTGGAACAGATTGGAACTCAGGAATATAGCAAGGCCACAAATTATGTTCACATCCTTTAACTGATGCTTAATTCCGTAGGGCTGTGATAGAGAAGAAAAATAGAAATACAGCTTCTTTTACTGGTCATGTCTTCGCAGACATGAGATGGTGGTGAGTTTCTCAGCTTCTAATCTTAATCTGATTGTCCAAATGTGATCCTACTCTTGTCCTCAAGCCACACCATCATGACAGTGATGCACGGTGCCTGAAATGAAAATGTCTGCAACAGCCTCCAGCCTGTAACAAGTGGATAAAGTGTGGACATGATGCAGAACTGGAAAGGGTAACCATCTTTCTTTTTGCTCTTCCATCACTATGGAAATATCTGAACTATTTTTGCTCTTCTGTCATTGTGGAAATATCTGAACTATTTTGGCTTCCTTATAAGAAATATTAATTGATTACTTGCTTGTTTGTTTAGTGTCTTAATGACAAAGCCAAAATTTGAGATTTGGGATTTTTTCTTTTTTTTGGTGTGGTGGTGGAGTTGTTGCTTCTGAAGATCCGAAGAACAAAGCTAAAAAAGCATCAAACCACAGTTTCCAGAAGACTTAAGGACAAAATTAGGAGGGATATTGTATTAAAAAATGGGAATTATGCTTCAAAACAGTGAATCCATTATTCTTCTTAAACACAAAAGATTCAGGAAAATCCTTAGAGACCACTAGAGCTGTAGAATTGTATCAGGATATGTTATTGACTGCTATTGACTGCTATACTTGGTCACATGCTAATCAGACTTTGTGTGTTTTAAAGCCCATTTATAGTTTAATTTATGACAAATTGCACTACTTGTATGGTATTTTAAGGTGTCACAGACAGATTGGATGAATTCCAAAAAGCGAGCAATGTTTTCTTCTTTCTCTAAGAATCAAGCAATGCACTTTTCTTTCCTTGATGAAAGATTCTGGCTCAGCAGACTGAGCTGCCTCGCAAAATATATATATGTCTGAAATATAAGAAGCTTGCACTGACAAAGAAAAAGTAAAAAATAAAATAAAGGCAGCTAGCTTGATGACAAGCTGGCATGTTCAAATTTGAGGCTCAAATTCAATGTGAATCACAACCATGTGAATCTTGCTCTGTCTCAGAAGTGAAGCAGAACTCAGATCCTGCAAACAGATCTATGCTGCCTTGATTTACACATGTGTGTGGAGACCTGCACCAGTCCACGGGGTCATTTGCTCATGTGCAGAGCTACATGTGGACTGGATTATCTAGGTAATACCATGGAAAAACTTTCTGGTTTTTTTTTTTTCCTTCTTTCTGACAACTTATTATTGTGACGCTTTTCCGTCTTTTGGAAAGGCTGTTTTTCATATTGTGAAAAACAGTTCCTATGAAAAGACAAGCTGGGTAGATTTTTATGCAATAGTACAAAACTATATTTACAGCACTTTAAAAATGCATGATTGCTTCTAAAGATGTGAGAGAAAGTTGTCAGTAGAAACAGGTCATCCATAGTTTGCATGTTTGACTGCACTGGGAGATGTGGGGAGTAGGCGGAAGGAGAGGGAGAGGTAGAAACAGATTGTAATAATAAAGCCACACAATAGTATTACACATAGAATTTAACATTAAATAAAGATTGCCCAAATTCCTACCTGCTAATGCTTAGCCTGGTGTTTGTTACACTTCCAAGTGTGAAAGAAAAGCCACAAACATTTATCATGATTGTCAGTAAGGGCCCCTTCCACACCTCTCCCATGCTCTCCACTCCTTTCTCTGCGTTTCAGGGCTGTCAACATGCATGCTTGCTCAGGCCTCCATTTCTAGCCATCAGTGTGTTACAGGATTGTTTTACATGGACTGCCTAAGAAGAAACTGCTTGATTTGAACAGGCAGGGAAGGGCTTTTAGGAGCTGGGAACAGTCCGAGCTCTGGCAGCATTCATGACATCCTCCCTGAGGTTCATACCCATTGAATTCCCTCAGCACACGCCAAGCCCTTCTATGCAGCAACTTCCACTAAGCATTGCCACCTCAGGGAATGTCACATTCCAGCAGCTAGGTGTGTGCTGGAGCAGTCCTACGCTGCTGAAATTGCTCTCCACTTAATTCAAGGATCCCTTTTTCTCCTAACAGAGAAATGTGAGAAAGTTCTCTTACCTCTTAGCAAATTCTTTATACGATTATTCCATATTAATGTCTTCCTACCATAGTCTTTGCTTTTTTTTTCTTGGATTCTGTCCTTTTTCACTGTCTGATTTTATCCCTCTTACAGGTTATCAAGGTTTGTTCAGTGACCATTCTAATGTTTTCCTACGTTTTGTCATATACTTAAATATATAATACAGTTCTCTCAGAGTCCATCAGCAGGGGGAGTGCTTTAGGAATAAAATTATTAATCCTCATTATTTTTACCTAAAAATCCAGGCATTTATGTAAAGAAAGAACCTTTTGGGTATCTGAAAATGATGAACTAGTGAAGGTATGATTTTATGTCATGTTAGCACAGTGGTGAGACTAACTCTGGAGGGGAAGGGGAGGCATATTGAAAGGATTTAGGAGCATGCAGGGATGATGAGGACTCTTTCAATTTCTGTCTCATTGAAATGAAATGCAAAAGAAATCCAGCAGTGAAAGTGCACTTGTCTTCTCTATTATTTCTGAGGAGCAAGTTTGCCTAGTTCCCTTTCTCTCTCCTAAATAGCAACAATGAGGATCTCTGCTGTGTCCAGGTGACTCCCGCTCTGGCCCACAGTCATACTGTGGCAGCTGGAGTTCCCTGTGATGTCAGGCACACCACACCACCCCTCCAGGGCCACCCTGTCCCATCCTGCTGCTCAGGCCCTAATGGGAGCACTGCAGCCATATAACCCCAGCCAAAATCAGGTCTCCAGCATAATGAAGCTCAGCCCAGCCCTTGGTGAGAGACGGAGCTTCTGCCGGCAGCACCATGTACTGAGGGTTACAGTGTTGCTGTAAAATCTCCGACATGAATCCCACAAATCTTTAGGTGACCTTCTAGTCTTTCCTGAAACACTGCAGTGAAATGCCACTATTATGGCACGTCCTACTTACGTATTTCAGTTTTCAGCTCCATCAGTTCAATGAAAATGCAATGTGGGTGCTACTTTGAGACTGAATTCTTTGTAGCACCTGTGAATGGATGAAGGAGATAAATAATACTTAACCTGGTTGTGATTTTTGTGACGGAGTAAGGGAAGAAGCATGTGGTTAGGATTAAAGGCTAATGAAATGACACTCTTCAGGCACTGCCAAACTGAATTCCATTTGCAGCTAGGCATGCAGTGATTTCTTTTATTTTAACCACAAGGAATCTGTGTCTCAAATAAATTTTTAATTATTAATAGGTGATTTCACTTACAGTCTCAGTTCTTCTATTTGCCACTTCTGTTATTTAGTTTATGCTGCTTCACTGCCATTGACTTTGTTGGTCAATTGCCCAAATAAAAAGTGCACCCTCACATTCCTGTGTGATTTGTGTCATCACCACACAATAGCAGGCACTGTCCACATTTTGAAGAAGGTCTGATGCAAAAATTGGCCTTAAGAATAGTCAGTATTTCAGAGATTAAAATGGATATCTCCTTCATGCTCGAAGACAACTAAATGAGCTATCCTAGAGTTAAGTGATTTTTTTTAGCTGTCAATGACTTAACTGTTTAGGATTCAGTCAGTCAACCCTGACCTTTATTGCACGTTCCTTTCAATATCTGACCTTGGACTTCATTATGATTGATGCTTTGATAGTTACTGCATTTTCTTTTAATAACTGTGTAGGCATTCTTCCACATATACAAATATGTGCTTAAGTTGTTAATTATTATATTTTATTTTCCACCTCTGCTCAGCTTTCTGTAATACTTAAAAGCATATTTAGGTCCTAAACTATGCAGATAAGCATGAAATGTGTGTGTCACCTCCAGCTCTGGCTCTGATTTGTACTGTGGTCTCACAGGAAAGCAAACTTCTAATTATAGATTACATTCTTTATTTTTCAAGGAGCACTCACAGATATCTGAGCATTTATACTTCTTCACTGCTAGTGTTGCATAATAGAGGAAGTTTTACTATAATTTCCCTTTCCATGCTGGGAATTTGTAGGTAATCTCCTGTCTTCCTTCATATGACCTCAGTGAAGAAAGAAAATTCAAAGTGTCAGGGTTAACACAAATTCATAAAGAAATCTACTGCAGAACTGCCAACCCACCAGTGAAGGTTGGTTCAGATTAAATGGAATAATTGTATACAGATCTGTCTACTGCAAAATGTTCCCAGGTGCCATAAAATGGTGTGACAATGCTTCTGATCCTGAGCTTATGAAGAAGAGTTTTACCATTTTGCACACAGATTTGTGGAGGATGGCTACTGGGCCTTTTCCCTAGTTCCTATTTTTATAGATAAATCATGTGCTTTTCTGGGACTCCAATCCTTAATACCTTCTAGAGACTACTTGTGTTGAGCAGGACTAAATGTGCAAGAACCTAAGGCATAGGAGGTTTGATATTCAGAAATTTAAGTGAGATGGGTGAAGTAATTTTTTGCATCTTGCTTCACCTTCCTTCCCTCTAAACAGAATCCAAATCTATAACTTCATATTCATATTGCTTCTCAAAGGAAATGCAGAATGAGACAGACAAAAGTCTCTTCTCTACATTATTTCTAACCTTGTGATATATTACTGTATCAGAGAGACAGTTCTCATGGCTGTGTCAATACACATTGACACTGGAATGGCATAAAGATGTACACATTTAGAAATGTTTTGGAAATCACTCCTTTTGACTTGCTGTTCCTAATTTTCTTGCTAGATTAATTTTATCATTTTTGCATTTTGCTCCTAATGCAATATTTCTTCTTTGCGCTTTCCACAATGTCCCGCCCTGCTCTGGGAGATCACAAAACAAAGAGAAATTGGTAAAGGAAGGCCTGAATCTTTCATGCAACTTTCAAAAATATTTCTGTCCTTTGTTTCAATGCTGCTGAAAGCTCAGGGTTAAAGAAAATAAAAAAAAAAAAGAAAAAGAAAAATAAAGAGTCCAAGAGGACAAAACCTCCTTCCCTTTTACAGAGGGGAGCCACTGTGAGGTGGCCAGCTGTATTGATACCACACCACTATAATTATCTGTGTGGAAACTAAATAAAAGTAAAGAAGCTATTTTGAAATCGGATATACCTCTAGTGAAGTTGTGCAGGCATGACATCAGAGAATTAACTGACAATATTCAGAACCCAAATTTAACTTACAACTTATGGGGAGGCCACTTCTGATGCAGCCAGTCTAGCAAAGGTAGGAGTTAGAATTCATGTCTGGAGAGCCTGGGGCCACAGTCTGGGGTCTGTCTCTTGGTTCTGTGTCACAGTTACCTTTGCCCAAGCAGGCTGGGTGATTTTCATTCCCCTGCAGGAATATTGACTATTATCAGTTTAACCATGGTTTTATGGTTAATAAGTACTCTTCACGCTGGTGCTAAGGGCCCCCCAGGGCCTAACAAAGATCATTCTTTGTTTTAAAAGACCTCATAAAGGTAGATTGGGCATTCTGATCGCACAGACAGATGTGTGCCGTCCCAGCACTGCCTACCCCCTGCAGTCTGCAGCGTGCTCTGGAGGAGTGCAATAATATGAACCTCACCAATCATCAGGTGTCACTTCAGGTCACTCTGCTGTGGGCTGAGCGAGGTGTCCCCGCGTTAGGTGCTCGGCAGAGTCCCAGCATTCTCTGAGGTACAACAGGGCTGCTCAGCACAGTGGAGGCACAAAGCTGACCTTGCATTTTAGGGCAGCTGGGAGGGAACCTCCACAACTCCAAGATGACACCCTTTATCCCTATTTATTTTGTTGCCCTCACCTGAAAGGTTCAAATTAGCTGCTCCATTTAGAAGTTTTTGCTTTCATTTTTAACTTGTGCGGTTTAGAAAAGTGTTAAGTTTTCAAAGCAAAATTCACCTGGGTTCTGGAAATCTGATGCAATGTGTTTAGGCACCAAATAGCTCAGAGACCTCTCTAAAAGTGGACCACAACTCCATCTTGTATTTTTCCCATTTTGCGATAATTCCACTGAGTTGCTGCTCTGACACCCCTTTGTTTCACCTTTCCAGTCTTTGTAGTTAAAAATTCCCCAGTGTCAAAACTGCTGAATTGCTCCATCATCTCTTCCAGCTCTTCATTGCTTAAATCTTTCCCACTGAGATAATTGATTCACCAGCTACAAAAATCTTATTTTAGCCTTTTGCTTACAAGTATGCAGGTTCAACTTTGTCTGCCTCACAAACCTGATGCTTCTCATACCTCTAAGAATACATCTATCCTCTTAGATCTAAACTACTCAGGAATACTCTCCCCTTTTCCCAGCTCTTCAATCCAGCTTTGCCCAGCCACAGAGTACTGACCCTTTCTCTTTGCTCTCTATTTGATTACCTTTTGTTTTCAGTCCTAAGCAGATTTTTGTAGCCAGCAGTTGTTTCTCTACTATTCTTGCCAGCAGCTCTCATATTAACTTTCCTCTTCCAGCAATCTTCACAAGAAGTAATCAGTGCATGGCCAGTGAAAGTGGACTTGGGTTGGTGTTTCAAAAATATCTCAGAAAATATTTCACTGAAGTAACTTTCAGTCATTCTGCTTACTTTTATTTTTTGCTGTAATATTTCATAAGGATTTGTTATGCAGCTTGAAAAGTGGTGACACTAAATCCTTTTCTAATGCACCAAGGCCACTGCAAGGAATGCTCTTCTCATTGTTAGGCAGACACGTGGGTTGAACTCAACAAGGCATTTGGCTAAAAAAGCTCACTGCTGACACATCTGCTTTATCCATCTATTGTGGAGGGAACAGGCAGAAGGAGTTATGGGGAAGACAAATTATAAAAAAACCCCAACACCTCAAATTATTATTATTTTAAATTAGTTGTGTTGATGTGAATGTAGAAGAAGGTTAGCTGACTCTCTGGAATTACAGCACCAAAATGACAATGATATATGAGATGAGAAATGCTCCCTAATACAGAGAGATGCTCTATTCTTTCTTTTGCTGTAGTGCTGTGTGTAACAGAGACACATCCAAGATTTGGCTAACAAAGCTGACACAGAAAGTACTTTATTTTTATTCTTTCACTTCTTGGCTCATAGGCAGGCAATGGAGTATTTTCTCCAACCTGGAGCTCATTTGAAAACAGACAAAGCTATTTTTTTGCATTACATGTCTCTTCAGATGACTAAAAAATATCTCTTTCAAATGTAGTACTCTTACACATAAACCATTCAGTTTAAAAACAATAAAGAAATTTTAAATTCACATGCTTGAAAAACACTAGTAAGGCAGTGTTAGAAGTAGATGTTTTTTTCTGACTTGAAGACAAAATGCATCTTAAAGGCAAACCAGAGCAAGGAAATAAAAAAATATTTGCCATGCGCCGTCTTAATTCTGAGAGTACTCACAGGTTTTCTTCTCTTCACACTTTATAAGAAGCTCTTTGTATGATGCTGTTGACAAGAACAGTGATTTGTTCTAAGAGCTCACATGATGGGAAGTATACAGTATGTAGTGGAATAGAAAAGGATGTCAGTTGAAGCTCTTCGGGCCTGTAATCCTTGACATTCCAATTCACTACATTTTGGCAGCCGGGAAATCTGGATAAAGCTCTTGTTGATCAAATCTCCCAGTATCTTTCCCTTAAGAATTTCACCTGCAAGAGAAGTTTTATAAGTCAAGGCTTTAAGGAAGCTCATGAAAACTTGCTCTCAAGCCTGTTGAAGCCAAATAGATTTCCACAGATTTTGGATCAACCTGTCCACTGGGTAGAAGGGGTCATTTTATACATGGATGATTTTATGGTTGATCAGGACCTTGACCTCACTACTTAAGCTCATAGGCCTAGATCACATGCCCATGTCTGTTCCTCTGGACACCTCCAGCTCTAGTGACAGCTCACATTTTCCTATTTGATCCACCAAACAGGTGGCCATAGGTGGTCCACCAAATGGGTGGGCCAAATAGGAGAGAAGAAATAGGGAGAAGAAAATCAGTTCCTTGTGCGAATTCTTTGGCAGCTTTGCATTGAAAGTTAGTTTGGGACTGTGCTGGTTTTGGCTGGGGTAGAGTTAACTTTTTTCACAGTGGTGAGCATGGGGCTGTGTTTTGGATTTGTGCTGAACACAGGGTTGATAATACAGAGGTGTTGCTGAGTGGGGCTTACACAGAGCCAAGGCTTTTTCTGCTTTCATACTGCCACATGACAAAGGGGTGGGGTGTACACAGGAGGCTGGGAGGAGACACAGCAGGGACAGGTGACCCAAACTGACCAAAGGGGTCTTCTAGACTATATCGAATGCTCGATATATAAAGTGGGAGGAAGAAGGAGAAAGGAGGGGATATGTGGAGTGATGGAGTTTTTCTTCCCAATTAACCATTGCAGGTGATGGGGCCCTGACCTCCTGGAGATGTCTGAACACCTGCCTGGCCACTGGAAGCTTGTTTGCATGGCTTTTGCTTTCTTCAGTAAACTGTCTTTCTGTCAACCCACGAGTTCTCCAGCTTTTACCCTTCTGATCCTCTCCCCAGTCCAGGAGTCATCAAGTGGCTGTGTGACTCTTGGAGAGGCAAGAGGTGGCAAGACAGCAGTGAGAGCTGGAGATCATTAGAACATCATCTATGTGAGCTCAAGGTGCTGAAAATCTGGGGGAAAAAAAGACTAACCTTAATTTTTACATAAACCTATAGATGTTTTACAAGCAGGATGATTTATACCCCACTCTTCTAAGTGTGCATGTAGCATTTGAAATTCATTTTCTTTTATCTGTTTGTGGGAGGAATTTATAATGATTTGCATGTTTTCAGAACACATAGCTTAGTTACATCCCATCTAATGTAACTTTGTGAATTGCATATACTCTTCTCACTCAGAGCTGTTGTACCACTCACAGCACGGGGCAGTAATTTCCATGGCCGATATGGTTTTGTCAGTGAGGCCCAAGAGCTTTGTACGAGCAACGTTTGGACAAAACAGCCTAATGATTCTTGACCATGGTACAATTTTCCTCAAGGTGTGATGAACAAAGACATATTTAAAACGCATCCAATACCTCTCACCTGTGTGACATCCTTTGGATTTCATCATACTGACATGTATGACACGTGCAAAAGCCTACCTCAGTTTTAGGGAAAAAAAATAGAGCTTTGGGTTTTGTTTTGGTTTTTTGTTTGTTTGTTTGTTTTTTGCATTTGGTCAGACCTGGGACTGTGAAGGTATGCAACTCCATTAGCAAAATCCAGCCACCTGATCTTGTCTGACAGATCTTCTAAAAATTGCTAAGCTACTTTCATATGCAAAGGGAATCTGAAGTGCTCTGCTCATAATGGTCCTACAAGTAATGATGCCATTTCATCTAATGATTTTTCCCAAGGTAAGAAAAAGAGCAATAACAGAACTGGATATTTGGATATACTAGACACCATATTTTATTAGTTGTTTGGGCCTTTTTGTACCAAATGGTTAATAATATTTGGAGAAACAGGGAATGACAACAGTACATCCTTAAAAATCATTATTGATTTCAATCGAAAAAACCTCGGGTCACCAGTTTTAGAACAGATATATTTCCCCATACTGTCCTTTGTCCACCAAGCATTGTTTGGTAAAGTCTCACATGTCTTCAGACTGACCAGTCTATTCCTGACCCATGAACAGGTGTTTTGACAACCTCCAAACACTTGCAATTCCTCATGAAAGCATATCTGAACAATAACACAGCCTTTGCCACTTTTTAGGCAGCTCTCACCCCTTTGAATGATTTCCTAAGTGAAGATTTAATTTTTAAAATTCAACTTCAACATGTGTCATGTAGTCAACCTAGTGAACAGTTCATAAATAAAACAGTTTATAAACAAAAAAAGAGCCATGATCATATTTATGGTTATGTGGCCTGACCAAAACTATTTGGAATTAATTTTTTTTTTCTGGCTTTGAATTGCTTTTATTAAGCATACAATAATATGCGCATTCACAGAATATCTTGAGTATACTATGAACTTTCATTGTCTCATTGACAATAACTTCATAGATTTCATGTTATTTTGCCATAAAAATAATAAATAATAGTAATAGTAATAGTAATAGCAATAATAATAATAATGATATTTGCAATTGTGTCATGATTGACTCCATTTGTACTGATATATCTTTTTAAATGAGGGCCTGCTTAATGTTGCAGACTGCATCTATCTGGCAGGGTATGTTCTTTAGTTTAGCTCATAAGAAAGGTTTTGCAGTAACAGGGATTTGTTGATTAAGTATAGATTCAGGCATTGTAAAAATCGATTACATGGCTTTCTTATGGAAATGGCACTCTTCTTACCTTAAAATATTCATCATGGAACAGTTGTTAAGAAAAAACAGAATAATGGATACAAAGAACATTTCTTCCCCCTCCATGCTGCAGCTGCAGTCCCATACTGCCTCAGGTGAGAAGCAGATGCTGACAATGTAGCATTAGTCCATAGATGTGTTCAGGAAAGTGCCATATAAGTACACAGCAAATTTAGAAAATCAGGGGAAAGAGACGAGAAGAATGGCCCATCTCACCATTCTCCTCTCTGCTTAGTGCTATGTTTTGTAGCTACTAAATGAAGGCAACTGGAGGATATGTTAACAGGCATGCGGCTGTAACCCCCACAGAGCTTTAAAACACGCTGCATCAGAGCAACTTAACTTTATTTTGGGAGGTTATAGGATAAGTCAGAATCTGATCTCCATTACAGCTAGATTCCAGAGATATGATCTATTTCAGTGCAGGCTCAGAGTGGCCATATTATTGGAAGTGGGTGAAAATCCACCTGGATTTGACGCTTCAGACATGCCTAATTAGAATTCTTTAAAAGCTGTAATGATTTTTAGAGGACTACTCGATAGACACTGATAGTGTCTTGTTTCTGTGATATGTTTGTTCCTGGAAAATGCATATGAATTCTTCTGTACATGTTCTATATGCCTCTCAATTTCAGGAAGACAATTTTAAAAATCCAAGGAAAAACAGAAAAGACTGAATTAAATTGCTGAGTTTTTGCTTTGGAAAATGGTAAGAAAGAGCCTCTGGATGTTCATAGTGGAGGCACATTGGTAGCCAAAGGTCTGTCTTGCCAGACTGGAATTTAGAAAACATAGTTTAGGTTTATTTCTGCTAAGCAAGGCACCAGGATCCAGATCCATCCCACCTAACTTTGTCATCTAGAATGGTGTTTAAATCCGACCAGCAACCAAACCCCACTCAGCTGCTCATTCTCTCCTCCACCAGCTGGACTGGGGAGAGAATCAGAAAGGTAGAAGCTGGAGAACTTGTAGGTTCAGATAAAGACACTTTAATGAAGAAAGCAAAAGCCATGCAAACAAGCAAAGCAAACCAAGGCATGAATTCCCAGCTTCCCATGGACAAGCAGGTGCTCAGCCATCTCCAGCAGGGACAGGCTGCATCACATGTAACAGTGACTTGTGAAAACAAATGCCATGATTCCAAATGTCCCTCCTTCCTCCTTCTTCCCCCTATTTTATATTCTGAGCATCATGTCAGATGGTCTGGAATATCCCTTTGGTCTTTTGGGGTCACCTGTCCTTGCTGTGTCTCCTCCCAGCCTCTCATGCATTTGTATGAAAAGCAAAAAAGGCCTTGACTCTGTGTTAGCCCTGCTCAGCAAAACCAAAAACATTTCTATGTTATTAGCCCTGTGTTCAGGACAAGTCCATACTATGAAGAAAATTAACTCTGCTGTGGCCAAAATCAGCACAAAAGGGAATTCCTTCTCCAAGTTAGTTATTGTACTTACCTGTACAGTCTGTTGTACTACAGCTAGAAGACATTACACTGCCCTTTCTAGATTCTGCATGGGCTGTATCTCATCTAGCTGTGTGCCTTTAATATTCTGTGTATGCATTAATTTACTCCTTCCAAGACAAACCCTGAGCATGAATGAAGAGAGAGCTTTGCCTCAGGGTGTGCTCCATGCAGTAAGTATTTGGTTGCACACCAGCAGCCTCTGCTATTTCTATATAGACATGATTACAAAAGACTTAGACTAAATGTCTTAGATTAAATGCCCAACTTTGAGATGGCTGATATTAGACATGATGAATTCTAACACTGCACCTCTACATGCTTCTCACACTGTCAAATAGTACTAAAAATAACATTCTGTCTGCCTCAAATCATTAGCATTTGACTCTGACCTTTTAGTGCTCCTGTGTTAGAAATGTGTGGTTCTATGTAAACATATTAATATTAATTTACATATATGAATCACAGAATCATAGAATGGTTTGGAAGGCACCTCTGAAGGTGGCCTGGTCCTACTCCCCTGCTCAAGCAGGGCCACCTGCAGCTGGCTGCCCAGCACCGTGTCCAGGTGGGTTTTGAACAGAGTCACTGCTATCTATTTTTCTATTACTGGTTAAACACAGTGATTTAAATTTAATATAAATTTAATATAAATAAATTTAATATTTAAGTTACCACAATTTTTTTAAAAAGGTAGAAAAACTTAAGCTAAGGATATTCATTTGGGGAGAAAATAATCCTTTTTTTTGCTGAATTTTTTTTTCTAAAGTAGAGAGTTGTTTGGCATACAGACCTGATAAGAGACTCGATAACTTGAAATCCATGAGGACACTGCTTTGCCAGCTCCTTCATTAGTCCTTAAAATCTCTTCATCTGTCATAATATCTTTCATATGAGCAGCCTTTTGCTGTTTTGTTGTGCAGTGCAGTGGATTAGCTCTTTTACAACAGTGTTTTGATGATATTTTCAGGGTGGCTGATGGGGATAAAAGGGCTAGGAGATTTGAGGCAAATTTACACTAGTTTTTTGGTACCCTCTGAGTGTGCTCACAGCAGACTGATTGCTGTGTTGGTTAAATGCAGTACAAACCATTCTTCACAGGTCATTGCAGCACTGAGGCAGGTGTTTAAGGCACTGTGTTAATTAAATGCCACTGATATCTCTGGAAAGTTGTGTGCTTCTGGTTAGGGAAATGATTAACACAGGGAAACTTATAGGAATCCCCACACATTTTTTGGGATGAGCAGAAACCTCATTAGGAAAGCGTTGATTTGCCATGAGAGTTGGTGGGTGAGAGATGCATCGAACAACTGGCAGTTTTATTTTGGGAAGAAGATCATATTTTTCTCAGTGTTGTTCAGCATCTAATGGACAGCTGCATATTTTTATTCCCCTGAAATCTAGCAGATCTGGGAATCTGGAGCTACTTATATGTCTCTTTCTAAGCAGCTCATGTCTGCAAACACAAAATGAATGTAACATTTCTTGCAGGGCAGTCAAAAAAGAGTAGGGCAAAAAAAAAAAAGAAAAGTGGCATACCCACACCATTGCCACTTCACTGCTCTCCTAAGATGCAGATTCCAGTTTGGCTGGAGATGAAATTGATAGCTCTGCAGGAGGAATGTGGGAATAATGGGCGACGGACACTGTGAATGAATTATGCACTGCAGGCACGGGGCTCCTCAGAGCTCCACTGTCCGAAATTTTATTTTTATGTGACACATATTTAGAAAATTGAGAAGGGCCTTGGAAAGTTGGGACAGCTGGTGAGCGCGTGCGGGGTGCCGGGGGAATGCCGGGGCTCTGCCAAGCTGCTCTCCAGCGCGCCTGCCAGCCCACCACCCCAGGAGCAGCCCCCTGCCGCCTCCAGGGCCCGACAGATGCTGTGAAAAGGCTGGCATTAAGTGCCTTTTGCAGGATATTAAACCAGCATCCTAACTAGTAAAAAAAATGAATTGTCACTGACATTCTGTCGGCCCACTTGGAGCCCTCTCTGCTACTTTCTGCAGTCTGGTAACCATTACGTACAAGAGATCAATATTCTTCTCAGAGCTGGAATTTAGGTAATGATTTCCAATAAAACCTGTTTCAGACTGTTCTGGCTAGAGGACAGGGACAAACGACAAAACATAATGCAAGCACAGCCTTTATTTTCTCCCTTTATTTCCTCGTCTTTTCTTTCTTTCCTTCCTTCCTTCTTTTTTTTTTTTTTTTTGAAAGACTTGAATAATGGAAGTAAGATCTAATGATAAGACACATGCATGCACACAAAAAGGAGGCATTTTGGTCCAGGCCAATCTGCTTAGTTAATGGCTGTAAACTGACACCCATAATGAAATAAAAATGTCTCGGTGCAAGTGCACGGCTGTGCAATTGCTACCAACACCCACCCTGGCAGCCCTGGAGATGGGTGCTGGGGAACGTGCCCTTCCACATCACACTTTTCACTTCTCCCTGTTTTGCAGCAAATAAGAGGTACGTTTCCAAAATGAAATTAAGGAAATCACAATTTTGTGCAGCAGCAATCTGATGCCTTTAGTCATGGTGAACAGTTCCAGCTCACAGGAACTGTAATTGACAGTCCAGGTGCTCAGTATTTCTGAAAATCATATTTCTAGTACAATTCCTATTCTTTTTTTCTGATTTGAAAGCTTGCTCTTTTTTTTTTTTTTTTTTTTTTTTTAATTCCCTCCTTTTTTCTGGTCTTTGAGAAAGAATCTGAAGGGTGTAAGAAGATGACTGGTACTTGAGAAATGAATTTTCTGATCTATTATCTGTTAGTGAAGGAAATAATTCGCTGAGGTGAGATAGATAGAGATGTACACATATATCTTCCACGTTGTCATAGTTTTATATTTTGCCTTTGGCCTCAGTGTACTGCCTAGTTTCTTTGTGTCCTGCAGTGCAGACTTCAGACGGAGGAAAGCCCCTGTCCAAGTGTGCTAAGACTGGACTGCTGTGGTTAAAATGGTTTCCCCTGTATCTCCCTCACAGCTTGCAGTTGTCTGATTTCAATCAGTGGCAGTTCTCTCCACATGTCTAGCCATCAATCTTCTGCTCCTGGATGAGTGTGTCACAGCATGCTGCGTGTTCCAGTTAAAAAATAGCTTGCACTGCAGCTCTCCCTCCTCAGTCATTGATAAGTATGCCTTTGATTTTTTTTATTAAAAAAGAAAGAAAATACATTAAGATATATGTTTCTTAAAAAAAAAAAAAACAAAAAGAAAGGGAAAAAAAAAAGAGAACCTGAAGCCCTGGAGGCTGTAGGAACAGCAGGAAGCAGGGAGGGAGTTTGGGGTTATTTGGTTATGATAAAGATATTACTTGGTAAGTTACAGTTCACGCAAGAGTTGAGGATTTCAATCTTTATTGCTTTCCACCCTGCACTCCTATGTTCATCTATTTCACACCCCTTCCTCCCCCCACAGTGAATAACAATTGCTATTTGAAAACACACCTACTCAGAGACAGAGGGGATTTTGTACAAAACTTAAGCCAAGCGTGTCATGGTCCCTTGCACTCAGTTTTGGACCTCCTGGAAAAGGGATCAGTGACTGCTTCTCTGCTTTAATTAATCTTTTAAAGTACAAACCTGTCTGCCAGTCCCCTAGGCCAGTTCTCCTCTGTGGGGCTGATGTACATGGTGAGAAGCATCCAGAAGTTGCCCAATAGAGGATGGTGTGAACTGTCGTCACACAAGTCTCCTTAGCCAAACTAAAATTCCCTTCTAAAAAGACTAAAGCTGCAGGGGGTCTGCATAATTATTCTGCTTGACAAAGCACTTTTCCATGACAGAGCTCAAAACACTTCATATAAGAAGGTAAGATTATTGTTCTTAGGGTTTTTTTTAAATTGAAAACTCAGTCACAAGGATGAAAAGCAAATTGTGTTAGGAGGTACGTGACTTAAAGGACTATAAAACTCCTTTCTCTCAAATGTTAGGGATGTATTTAGGTGGTACTCTACTTAATATCTCAGCCAGTAATGAGCTTTTACTGTTCATATATTGATGGTGATGAGATTCACCAGTTAAAGAGGGATTGCATAAACAGTTTTGAGTCAGACAGCCTGTTTTTCACATATGATGTACAAGTCCATTTCATTTCTTGTGCCAATTGTTCTATTTTAGAAAGAAAATGAAAGGGGAAAGCAGCCAACTGGGAAATAATCACATTTAAGAAGGCAATTAAAACCACTTAGGACATAACTATTTCTTAGGTAAAGTCCCAGTGCTACATTGTCACATCGTCTCTTTTCAATCAGCAATCTGCAGTGAAATCCATTGAATCTCTAATCTCCACATATTTTTAAGAGTCCTTCTCCATGATATTAACTGAAGTCCCTAAATGTGGAAAATTCACTCACAATCACCCAATTCACTTTCTTATGGAAAGCCATGTGATGAAAACCAAAGGAAATAGTTGCTGTCAAAGTAGAATATGTTAAAGCAGAATAACTAAGTTCAGGATGAAAAAATTTGCCACTAACAGTATTAATTCATAAGAAAGACTTTTTATGGTCTATTTTACTTTTCATTGCACATTTTTTTGGCTCATTCTTTCAATAAGGTGACCAGTCAATTTTATTCCTATGCAAACAGCATAGCAAATGTTATTCTCTCTTCCTCCCCTCTGGAAGTCAATACATCTCAAAAAAGCAAATATACTTAATAAATAATGATTAAATGGGAGCATTTGTAGCAAAAATTTGTTGTTCAATCAGATTGATCTATTTAAAAATATATAGAAGAGGATACAAAATCATCGGAAATTACATCAGAATTGGAATATATGTGTAGTGATGAAGACATACCAGTATTGCACAGGTGATTTTTAAGTTTGCCTCACCTTTATCACTGTTAAATGCCCCACTGTTTAATGCTGGCCTTCATTAAAAGACCTCTCAGAATGAAAAAATCAGATTTTTTAAAAGAATGCTTGGTAATCCTTAGGCACAAAATGACTCAGGAAAAGATTTAGTGGTTTTGATGTACAAACAGACAAACAAGAGGTTCCAGGGCAACTGAGAGGCTGAGCCAGCAAATGCAGTCCTGGATGTATGTATGGGAGGAGACTATCAGGTAGGAACAAAGGAGTTTTACTGCTGTGGATTACTGACAAGTAGTAAGATTATTATTGTGATATCTCTCTTCACTTCTGAGTGGAGAAATTTAAGTAGGATATTGGCTATCTGAAAAATGTTCAGAAGAGTGCTACAAATAAAACTTCAGTCACAGATGTGAGAGAAAAAAAGCATCTTAATTTTATCACTGAAAAGTGCAGGTTAAAATTTGAGTAATGGTGATCTGATGATACTTCTGTATAAAGAAAATGGGAGAATCTTTTCAATTAAACAGAAAAGGTTATTATGGATGGAAGCTGGATCTCAACCATCAGCATTCAAGGACACTGCTATTTTTAATGAAGGATCCTAACAGCTAAAAAGAAAATACAATGTATTCATAAACATTCCTGTGCTTCTTTAAGGGGAAACTCACTTTTTAGAAATATGTGTTGAGGTGTATTAGTCAAGTCATGAGTTTCACATTAAAAGCAAATAAACTGCCAATTAAAAGCAATCAAGTATTGAAAGTACTTACTATAACACAAAAATGAATACAGACTGCAAAATACTGTGGGAAGTGCTTATACAGTTCGTTATCACTTTTCATATTTTCATCAACTTCAAAAGTCATAGAGTATATGTATACTTATATTTTATCTCAATCTTTCACTTGGCTTTTTAATACCAGTCAGGCAACTTAATCCATAAGGCTCAACTATAGGGGCATTACAAGTAATGTTGATATTCATCTGAGCTACAGTATGAAGCAGTTGATTCCTTGTCATGCTGAATGGCTTACGTGAGTGTTTGTAACTTCGATTTACACCTTGCAAATTGTATTATTTATAGCAGTTTTGCCCTAAAATGGCTAGTTAACAGAGTTCAGCGAAAGTTAAAATTACTTAAGTCTAATATTAGATCATGCATGCTGTGCAGTGCTGACTTTTGGTTCTGGACAGCTTGGTTCCATATTTACAAACCAGACCACAAAGAAGTGCAAGCCAGAATTCAGCCCCAGTTAAAGTAACCCACAAATATCTCATTAAATCATTCAACACACAATACCAAAAGCTGAAGGCATGGCTATGCGCTTGCATTTTCCAGCTCCTTGCACAACTTTAGTTCTGAAACTGTTTTTCATGACAGAAAGTGATTGCATATTGTCTTTGATATCCAGGTTAAACAGATCCCCAAAAATATAAGAGCAGGACATCCCTAGAACCAAGTAAATTTTAACATTTAGGGCTTCTTTTGAACTAATATCACCTCACTGAACCAACTTTGAAGTACAGCCCCACAAACAACTGAAAGAAGACTGGGAAAGTTGGACACTGCAGAATACTGCAGAAATTCTTAAAAGGGAAAACCAAACTCAGTTGTTAAAGGCAACTTATGTTAACCTCATTGTTAAAGGCAATGTAGTCAGCTCTAATTATTTTCATTCAGCCCAAGGATGATCTCTAATTCCTGTGACAGTCTTGTGCTGGACTTTATCACAGAGTTGCTGCTTTTCCATCCTGGAAGGAGGGAAATGAAGAAAGGGAAGAATGCCAAAATACCTGTCTGGAAACATAAAGTAAGACTTACACAAAATAAGACTTTTGTTGTCTTGAATAATTGCATATAATTGTGTTTTTCCATGTCAATATTTTTTTTTCAGAATTGACCCTGCAGAATATTCCATATTGCATTGAGGCTTTTCTCCAAATATATTAATAATAATAAAAAAATTTTGAAATGTCTCCTCACTCTGGAATTACAAAGTCGTTATAGAACCAGGCTAAAATATTCGAGTCAAAGAGAGAATTCTGTCTTTTAAGTTACGTATGCAAAAAAATGAAGACTGGATCATTGCACTGTCAGGGCTTGCCAGTGACTCCTTAAACTTAATTCCTCCCCTAACCTCATCAGTGTGTAATGTCTTAGAGGTTTTGTGTGATTGATAGCATAGTGACAGATATGGAGGTGTCTCTTGCATGACATCCTATAGGTGAGGTGGAAAGGACTTGACCTTGCATAGGGAACTCCTGTGGGAGGGTGGCAAAACACATTTACACAAACTTTTCTCCTGCCCCTACATCTCTAACAGCTGATCCCATTTTTGCATCTTAACCTTTTTCCATGCATAACATAATTCAGCCTTTCTTCTCAGCAGATAATTTCCCATTTTGACCCAACCCTTTTACTACTGTGGCCTTCAGATCTATCTCAGCACAGAAGGCCAGAAAATTGTCTTTTGAGGCATCAGATCTTTTTTCTGTGGACATTCCTAGTGGCATTTTCACTCCTATGCATAGTGTAGTAATGAATGAGAGCACAATGCCCTTTTATCCCAAAGGTAATGGTGCTTCTTTGGCACATTTTACACATTACCAAGCTACCGGGCATACATTCCCAGTAAATTCGAAAGTCAGAGCTACTACATCTAAGGGGCCACATTAAAGAGATCCAAAATCAGCCCAGTCTTTTTATATAAAGAGCAGTTAAAGCTCTCCAACTTAACCTAATAAATTACTGTTATAAAAACAGTTTTATGTAATGTGCAGAAGTCTAAGAAAAACTGTTTTAATAGTTATAGAAAAGGAGAGATTTGCAAATCTGTGAATATTAGTTAATGTTATGCATTTTTCAAGTGGAAAGGGAAAAAAAGGGATGAAAAATTGCCCAAATAAAATGTAAAATAATGGAGCCTCAATTTCATTTTCATCCAGTTAGCTACCTGAAAATGAAAAGGCTGTTCTGCAGACTTCTTTTTAAAAGTTGGATTCATTTATCTTTGGAAGTCAATTGCTGGGATTCAATGCAGTGCCTGCACTTTCTGTGACCAGCTGAAGGACACAAGAACAGATAATGACTGAGCTGAGCACTCATGAATAATTCACCACATACACAACATTTTGACTATGTTGCAGTCAGTGGGGTTTTGGTTCTTGACTGAAATAAGGTCCGGATTTCAACCACTTTTCTTTTTAATTTCACAGAGCTTCTTAGAACTCAGATACAGTAATGCACATGCTCCTAGAAGTGCGGTTTTTCAACCCACTGTGAAATTTGAAAAAAAAAAAAAAGACTCCTGAAGTCAGACATTAAAGACAGGATAAGACATTCAATAATAAATCCATGAAATAACAGTAAAAAGGAGGTTAAAATTAATAGGTGTGGTAAGCCACATACCTGAGTATGGGTGGTAAGTCACAGTGACTAGAAGGTGATTTTCTATGCCTAGACACTATAACATATACACTTGTAAATACGTTATACCTCAAAGCCCTGAGCTGGCCTGCCTACCCTGTTGGAAAAGGGACACCTTTTCAAAATATCCTCAGCAACTATTTTGTGCTCTTAATAATTCTGTAACCACTTTTTTTCCCTGTATTGTCATTTTTGCACCTAATTTTCAGCCACTTTTTAATAAAAGGTAGTGTGTAGCCCATACAGACACTTTCTGCAATTCTGCACACAGGTGTTCTGTAGCTGATTGGCATCTTGGCCGGGGTGCAATGCAAATATTAAACAATGTTACAAGGCCGTGTTAGCCATTGCTGTGATTATCCTGTGATTTAGACACCTTCTCACCATCCAAACATTTAAAAAAGTTTCCATTCTTCCTAGTGCTAAATGTATTTTAAACACCTGTATTGATTATCAGAAATTATATTTGTAGGTGTCAGCCAGGCCCATGCAGGCCACGAGTTATAGAAATACTGCACACTGTTATCTTGTTTTTCCTTCTCCAGTAGAAAACAGTTTCAGTCTCTAGTGTTTTCCAAGCCATGTTCCATCTCCAGAGCAATGGTATACTTTCTGTGAGAGGACCCAAAATGTCCAGTTTTGTGGAGGAAATGGAGCTAGCACCTCATACAATCTCCAAACACTGGAACTAATTTGGATTTCTCTCCTCATTCATACAGTCAGTCTTCTCTCCCCACTCTTCTACACCTGTTTTCCTTTTATACTGAAGTCATACAATGAACTGACGACTGAAGATTTTCCTATTCACAATCCTTGCAATTTCTTTCCAAGTCAGGGAACAGCATGATAGCTGCATTTAACTTTATTTTGATTTTTGGGACAAATTCAGTATAGTACCACACCCTGTACAAGCCACTGAAATCAGTGAAACTACATAAAGAGGAATTCAGTTCACTATTAAAAAGGCTTTAACTTATTTTCCCAGCTCACTATGTACATTAATTGCCTTGAAAACTTTAATTTCATTTGAAGTATCTCGCAATTTTAACTCTCTTTTTCCTTATTTTGCCCGCTTGGTGTCTCCACCCACTGTGTAGTGATGCTTCACTTCCCAAATAATCTCCAGGGTCATTCAATGCCTCCAACTTGTTGGACATCTACAGTTTCATTATTTCTCTTACCTTATAAGCTCACACCCTTCCCAATACCCTGGTTATCTCCAGGCATCTCATTGCACTCCCACAGGTGGGAATTCTCCTGTAATTCCCTGTGCCTGGTTATAAACCACCAGGGTATCCTTAAAGAACCTCCCCAAGTCCCTGCCCAGACTGAAAACCAAGGTGTCTCCCCTATGCCAAGCAGTGATTTCTCAAAAGACGATGCTTTCCTCCTGTCAGCTCTAATGACCAAAACAATTTGTGCTTGTGCATCCTGTTGAAGACATTCAAGCCTCTTAGTGGGAGAATCCCAGCATGGCCAGGATGCCCTGGTGTGCTTGGAGTTTCACATAGGAAATGTGACAGGGAACTTAGCAAGAGGGAGTGCTTTGCCCCAAAGGACATACAACACAGTCTCTAGAGGGAGTAGGGAAAGGAACCAAACCCAACAGCAGTGAAAACACCCAATGGCTGAGAAGGAGAATAAAAATAGAGGGAGGTGACATATCCCGGATGGTAATGACAGAGGCAGCCTTCTTTAGGCTGAGGCCCTCACTTTTCAACCTCTACTGCAGGTATTAATAAATAAGATTTGCTTGCACGTGACAAGAGAACAATCAAGACAAATCTCAGAAGCCAAGCATTTTAAGGCTGAATTTGTGCATGGATGGCAGTGAGCTGGGTCAGCGCCCCTGGCATTGCTCAGGAGTAAGGTAAGTGCCAGGGATGGGCTGAACAGAGCATGCACCACATCTGTTACTTGCCAAGGGATGGCTGCTGCGTCGGTGGTTTTGCCACTGGTTCCTCAGAGCAAACACGTCCAGTACAATATATCCCTGAACAGCAGCTGCAAGGAGATCTCTTAAAATTGCATAAAACATTAATCTGAACTCTGAGACAAGTTTGGTACTGCACAGTTGGACATAAGCCAAAGTGTCCTATGTAGTGAAGGGAAAGGGGGAAGGGAAGAAGAGAAAGAAAGGAAAAAAGGAAAGACAGTCCTGTCAGTGGTTTTAAGCTGCCACTTTTTTTTTCTTTTTAAATGGAAAAATTGTTACAAATGGGTTCTTCAACATATGTTATTAATTTCATTGTACTGGCTTCTTGCCAGTTAAGCATCAGTCCTGGTTTCTTTGCTTTCAGTTTTAACTAGCAAAACTCATGAGGTCATTAACAAAAATGGACACAAACTTTTTTTTACTTGCACACAAATGTTTTGGAGCAGCTGAGTCTTCTGAAGCCTTTTATTGAATAAAACTTCAGCTTCTTTTTTTTATTATTATTTTTTTTCTAATAGGGAGATGTGCTCCTCTAGCAAAATGTGGTGTTTCTACTATAAACAAAGCAACATGTGAAGGACTTCAAACACATTTACTGGTACTGGCAAAAGTAACAAAATCAGAAACTTTTAAAAATGCTCATAAATGTGAAGTAACATTTCTTAAAGCTACACTGCTGTTTACTTTGGTCAATATGCAGTACGTGCAAGAGACCAAAGCGATACTAAAAAATAACAATGAAAGAGGCTGTGGTTTGATAAAAATATCTACATATGGAAATGTTGATTGAATGTTATTAATATTTGATTTGGCTTACAGAGAACTGCAAAATCCACTTGAAGAAAGAATGCCATTTCATGGATTTCTGTGTGAAGCAGCATCTCCCACATTACGAGAACCATGCTGAGCCCTTCCTTAATCCAACACACACACTTGCTGTAGGTGTGGGCAGGGCACACAGGCTCATTTGAAGAAAGAACTGGTTTGTTTTCTAAGTGGAAACTGGCATTATTCACCCCAAGCCATGGAAACCAAGACTTGTAGCAGACATCAAAACAGTGGCCTTACTGGTCACTAAGGGTGCTGGTGCCACTGTGCTTTTGCACCCCAAATGCCTGCAGTTTCCACACCATGCCCTCTTCCCAGCCAGCACAGGACTTTTGTGAGGTTCTCTGCAGTCACTGCTACCAGTACCCATCTCCATAACTAAGCTGAAGGCTGCACTTTGTGACCTAGTGTGCGAGAGGAGAAAAAAAGCCTGCTGCTTCCTATCTGCCATGTACATGAAGCAGATACTGTTGGAGGGTGGGTGCTGGACAGGACCTGGCAGAGGGAGTCAGCCCCAATGTCCACAACACTTTGCACATTGTACATATTTTTCATTCTGGCTGTGAAGAAACTCTCCTTCAGGAAAGGAAAAAATAAGTTTCACAAGAGCAGGCATCACCTCCATGTATTATTACTACATAAGGCAAAATAAGTCCTAAATAAATAAGTTAATAACTACATCTTCCCATTCAGCAGAGCTACCAATATGCACAAATAACAAGGCTGGAGAAAGACATGCTCTTATTACTTCTATCCTTGTCCTTAATTCCCCTCCTTCTCTCCTGCTGTTTAGTACATGCTCCTATTACATCATGTCTAAAATTAGATTGCAGGATCAGGCTTTCTTGTGAAACATTTAGCACTACTTCCTTCAGACAAGACCAGGAATTTTACAGGAAAGGCCTTTTTTTCACTACTTTTTTATGTCTTAGCCTCATCCTGCTGCTGCCAAATGAAGAAATGTCTTTCCCTTTGCTTCAAAGAATCTTGGGCTGGGCCATGCGGCCAGAGACCACAACATGGCATACTCATTAGATAAAGGGAAATGTATGTCTGCGTGTATAAATAGCTGACCTGCCTGCTAGAGCAGATGAAATCATGCTCAGAGATTTCTTTTCTAATTAAAAAATTATGATTCAAGTGGAACCAAAGCCCTTCTCCTATGACTGAGCAGCCCTGGAAGTTATACTAGAAAGAGTTACAAGAATACATCTTCCTACTCGAAAGATGCAGAACCCATGGCAGACAGATAAGGATATGCAGATGTAATCCAATCCCCAGGGCACTGTTACACACAGCTATGCAGGCATACACACAAATGTATGCACAGTCTCCAAGGAAGTTGCTGGCATATAGGCTTAGAAAGTACAGTTTAGCCTGATAAAGGCTGCCACCTTAACTGCCTGTGTCTTCCAACAAACTGTTTTTCACAGCTTTTCTGTAGTTACATTAAGGTGTTTTATCCAGTGGAGAAGGATGAATAAGAAATTTAAGCTACTACTTTCAAGGGTTTATGCAACTTACGTTCAACTCCATGGTTTCCTCAGAGAGTACACTGTCTTATATTTTAAGAAACTGTGCTCCATACATAATTTTAAATGTAAATTTTCTTTGCCGCTCAGATGATTTGTAAGAAATCTAAGACAAGTACATTTAACTGCTGAACCTGAATCTTAAAAAAGGTTATGTTCTTTTCCTTTAGCCTGGATTGTCTCAAAATGCATCCAGGAAGAGAGAGAGATTTAAGTAAAGTCAAAAATTTTGCTCTTTGGTTGAGATTTACCTGATGCAGTTTTAGACTTGTGAAAGTTGACTGGTCAAGACTGTGCTTACATCACCACTTTATCCATAGACAGCAGCATAGTTTTGAAGTGAATCCTGTGAGCATGCAGTACTGATGCTGGGGACTGAGCACCAAAACTGCTTCGTTCTCCTGGTCTGCTCCTCTTGCAAGAGGATACTTGGATATATTTTCTAATGCTGACACAGCCCAGCTCTTATTTGGCCATATCAAGCCCCTTTTATGGGCAGTAGAAAGAAACAAGAGGCAAATAATCTGCTTTTTCTGAGACAGGATTCTCAGGACAAGATGAATGAAAAGGACATTAAACAGCTTAGATGTACAGAGTGAACTCTGGTGTCTTGAGTGAAGAGAGTCAATCCCTACCCCACATGTACAATTCCGTGTACACTCAGCAACAGGTGAGGAACCAGCTACAGACCATGTGGTGTACAGAAGGAGCCTTGAAACAGCCCTGTGTGACAGGAGGGGACAGAATCTCATCCTGGGACCCAATGTACAACTCTGGTACCAGCTTGAGGCAGGACTTGTTGAACTTAATGCAGCTGGGAACAAGAAAGTTCTTCCTTGTTCCTAGCACTGTAAAGGATTTGCTGGTTTCTAATGTCTCCTGCCGATTTGACACTTGTAAACCTCAAAGGAAGGACTGCGCTATTGTCTCCAAGTTTGTTACAGCTCTTTACTTTCAACATAAGGAAAGGAAAATCTTCAAAGAAACAAACATTTCATTGAATTAAAGATGCACAGAATGTCTTTACCAACAGAACCTATTCCATAGAAGCTATATAGAACCTACTCTATATCAGCATCATCACAACTTACAGAATAAATTTCTCTTTTCTTTTCCCTTTAAAGTTAACTGCCATGTTTCAAATTGTGAGAAGTAGCTTTATAGTTTTGTTTATTCTGTGATAAGTTATGTTCTTTTTGAGAACGTCTACATTATCCATTTTCTGGAGCTTTAAGAACTCACTGTGACAGTTGCCAAATACATAAACGTTGCAGCAATTACACTTTCATTGCCCATGAAAAATGGACTTGTAAGATTTAGACGGTTGCAGTTCTTTGGTGTTGAAAGTATTTTTTAAAATCTGGGGAAAGACTTTTTTGTTATCCTTTACTGCAGTAGAGGTTAATACACAATTGAAACATTAAAGTTTGATAGAAAAAGTTATGATGTATTTGATTGATCATTTTATCAAAACATTCTTTTTCTGATCTCGAAGGAAGACTGAAGGCAACCAGAAACACACCAATGATTTTGTCGTATATCAAAGATTTATTAGATAATATATTTTACAAAGAAAATCTATTTGTCACATATGCTTGACTAATCTACTAAACAGGCATGACTTCAAAGGATACATAGGTGCAATAACACGCTCACACAGAGAAAGTGGCAGGACTGGGATGTAACACTTTCAGATTTAAAGAAAGTGGCATAAACATATGCTAGAGAAATGAAAAATATTTACATACATGACAAAAGGCAAAGTCAAATAAGTTTTTATTCTGGCTACACATAGCTACATACTGGTTTTTGCTATACATTTTTTAATAGATATGCTGCTCTCTCAAGATCAAAAGTCTTTGAGGAATGTTCTGATTTTAAAAATATTTTGTTTCCAAAATGAGTGACAAGATATATGTGCTTTTGAGTTTTGCCACAAACAGACGTTTTTGATTTTATACTTTATATATTGGAATACAAAAATTAATATCTGAAATGAAAGGAATTAAATCCAAGGAAATGTCAAATTTTCCATTCATGGCAGTGAGAAGAGCAACCTAACTAGTTTCAAACTTCCCTGACATTCAGCCTTTGTAGACATTTTCTTATTCCTCCTGCTCCTGCAGGCATCCCTGATTTATTTAGGTCTTCTGGAAAACTTTCATTGACATAGAATGCTGTAAATGGCAGGCTCATTTTAGTGCTGAAGGCCTGATGCCTGTCCCTGGCGAAAATACCCTGATTCATCTTGCCTGAGTTTTAAAATACAGTTTTTGGGATGGGAGCTTGATCAGATTAAAACTTTAATGTGCTATCTGCCCCAGCTCCTGTGCATGAAGTCTTAAGGCATCAGCTTAATTTACTAGGCACTCTATGCCTAGTATCTCTTTGCACTTTCATTTCATTGCTGGTTTACAGCAGGGTATTGTCCTGTACAGTTCTCCTTATCTACACACTTAATGGGTGTTTATTGTTTGTGGCAAGCATATAAATAAAACACCCTCTTAGACTTAGAAAACTGAAATGTAATACATATAAACCAATCAAGGAAATCCTGCAATATGGCAATGATTAACCACAGCAGCAGCAAAACAAAGATTACGTTCTTATATATTGGAATTAAATCAAAACAACCAACAAACCCTTCCAACAATCTTTTTCATGGCTTAGTGGCCAAAACTACTAAATACACCATGTGTTAGATAGAGCTGATCGTCAACAACCAAGCAGATTTCATTTGCATGAGCTCCGAAGTGATTTCATGTTGACTGCACAGCATACGCGTGCACTCCTGAGGCCCTCTGGCAGGGCTGTGCCACTGGATTTGCCTGGAATGCTGTGGTTTTGCAGTCCAGATGTACATGCTGGTGGTGCTTGGGTTTTTGTTTCTTTTTTTTTAAATGAACGGGAATTGTGGAAAGCAAAATAAATACCATGACTGCATGTAAAAACACGGGTGGGTATTCTAAATAAGGGTAAGATCACTAAAGAACTCTAAGAACAACATTTCTATGTCTAGTTCTTTTAAATTATTACTTGAATATTTTCTATCTGAAAGTGACTTAACAACTAAATCCTTCACAAAAATATGCTAATTACTATGAGACCTTGTTGAGAACAATTTGGTCATGTTGAAAACAGCTAGGTCAGTTCTCCAGTGTTGAGTGTTAAAAAGACTCATCAACAGGATTGCTCAAAAGTTACTATGGTGCAGCAAAAAACAAAACCAAGTGCAGGGTGGAACCCATTATTCAGAATTTTATTTTCAGCTGAATGTCACATTTGGTAGAATAGAAAAAGCTGAATAATAAATGGACCCTTGGGTCAACGTGCCAAATGTTTTTACTTCAGAACATTTCAACCCTCAAAACTTTTCCACTTGTTCACGTGTGTAGGCACATCAGTAATTCTGACTTAGCTACAACTTTGGCTATGTGCAAACCCGTAGTTGTGTCACGGAAGGTTGTAAAAGTGTTTTCTGCTCCTACAACTGTTAACACTACTCTACTTTCTGGTTGTAGTGAGTCCTGTCTTTGCAGATCAGAGATTTCCAGAGAATATTAGTCATGGCACTTCCTGGCCTTGCTAGAGGCAGAAAGTTCTGGAAAATTCAAAATGTGTTATTAAGCACTTTTCAGCTCTGCTTAACACGTATCTGGAGTGCAGGTAACTTTTCACTGAGCTTCAGAATATCCTCAGGTTTGTCTGGCCTGCCTCTGGGGTTCAGACCACAGTGAGGAGGAGAGCAGCAGTCCTTGGGAACAGCAACTCCACACTGGACCATGATTTAGAGAAGGTACCTGCTGTACAGAGCTCTTTCCTTTAGCAACTTGAAAATCTCACTGTTTTTTCTTACTATCAACACTGATTATCAAAGGCTTTTTGAGAAAAATTTCTATACTTGTCTTCATAAAATAAAATTATTACTCTGGGGATCCCTCAGGTAAAAGTCCATGAGTGGTCCAGAAGGGGTGTACCACAGAGCACAGAAGGAAACTGCAGTAGGACAAGAGTCCTTGTCAGGGATGGGCAGTCACTCTGTCCTTCAGTGAAAGGACCTAGTTAAAAGAGAAAAAAGCTATCCCTGCTTCTAATACATTGTGGAATTTTCCATGAGTTTGATAGTGGGGTGCCAGCCCTGCTAGGTGTAATTGTGATAAAGCAGTTTACCTTTCAAAGTAGCACAAATTTACTTGGATGACCTAATCAGTCCTTCATCAGTATTTTTAATTCAATGCATTTAACTCCTGAGCTATTTAAAATGCAAAATGCGTGAGACTCTCCAGGCTGCCAACTGTATGTGTTGCCAACTACCAGAGGGTAGTTGTTCAAAGGACCTTTGAATGGAAAGTTATTTTTTTCATATGGGACAATGCATTAGGTAAATTGTGTAAATTTTTTTGTTTGTTTTATTTTAGTTAAAATTACTGAAATATGTATGCAGTGTAGGTATGTTCAAACCAAAAGTGACACAGGAATGGTCTTTAAGAGGAACCATGAGCTTGGAGAATACATATTTGTTTCAGAAAATTTCAGATGTACAACAAAGGAATAAAGAAAAGCCTCATATATACAGATACACTTACACACATATAAGTTTTTACCTTGGGAATATATAGAACTGTTACTCAGCCAGGAAAACAAGGAAAGTATGATAGCAAACTTTTTTGAAGGCAAATGGTTTTTGCATCTTCCCAGTCTTGCCAACATTTTGCTCTTTTTAAGGTGTAGGAATGAGTTTTTATTTAATGCTTCTGTGACTAAGCTTCTATTCAGGATATTGTTTGCATTGAGTATCTGTCCTGGGTTGGCCATATGACCTGTTTATATTCCCAATCGTCCTCTTGCTTATGCTGGACATTAAGTTCTACAGCTTTAAGTTAGGCCCAAGGAGACAGAGAGAGTGAAAGTGGAGGAAAAAAAAACCACTCGCCGTTTGTCTGCAGGAGTCACATCTTATCACTTAAAAGGCCTTGAGAGAGGGGAGAGGCTACATTTCAGCGGGACTGCGGTTTGGTTTTTTTTTTTTTTTAATTCTCTCGGATGTGTGCGGGAACGGCACCCAGCAGAGGGTTTTCCTCGGATTTTTCTCGGCTTTTTTTGCAGGGAGAGACTTTGTTTCTTTTGCTGGGTATTTTTTCCTTTTTCCTCCTCCTGGGACTGGCTGGCATCGCGTGGGCCCAAGACACCAGGGAACCCCCGGGGGCCCCCCCCCTCCAACTTCTACAGCCGGGCCCGGCAATCGCCCCCCCACTGGAGAACTGAACCGGACTCAGATGGACTCTGAATCTACCATCTCTTCAGAGGAAGGAGAGGTTTCATTGCTTTCATATTATCCTTTTTTTTTTTTTCCTATGCTTGTGAATGTTCTATTTGTTAAATAAATAGTTTTTTCCACTTTTCTCTAAGGAAATTCTTCCCGGACCTGTAGGGGCAGGGGTGATTGGAATCGGCTCTTCCTAGAGGAGACCCCCCCAGAGGTTTCCTCCTAAATATTTGCCCTAAACCAGGACAGTATCTTTACTGATGAGTGACAAATATGATTTGTTGCAATATGAAAATGCTGAGGATCAGATACAATGAGGAAGTTTTGTAACTAATTTTCTGTCAGTCTGATTAAGTTATTCCACAAAATGGACATCTCACTCCCTTTCTGACTATACTGTTTGACGCCCACAAAGAGCTTTAACAGTTGGTTTCTGAAGGCTGGAGCAGTGACTACAAAAAAGTTCCTCCTCTTTTGGTGCTTTGCCGCTCTGATGCAGCTGTTGTTTTAGCCTCCTGTACAAATAGGTTTAAAAAATAGTCACTTCCTCACATATAACTGTTGGCGGCATCTGGAATGACAGGGTGGGCACATTACAGTAAATGGTGTTTAGAAAGAAATGTTTTGAAAACAAAGCAAGCCACATAGGAAAACACTGACAAAACCATGCAAAACCATACAAAAATGTGGCTTATCTATTTTGACTATTTGCTTTCTTTATGTTTTTGGATGTTTTCACAGAACACATGTGGTCCTCACTTCCAGGCATACAGTATGTAATTTCAGGATTATCCAAATGGAGAGAATAGTCAGAAAAACTGTGCATATAATTAGATATGGAATACTTTTAACAGCTGGAGGGATTTCACACTTACAGCCTAATTTACAAAACTTTAGGCTTGGCACTGTTTCAACACTAGCACTGGAACTAATAATTTTCCTGGCATTTTTTTGGCTCCTGAAATTATTTCTGTCTATACATATATCATTTTAAAATCACACACACAAAAAGAATACTTCTACCTGGTTAGTGATAAATGAGATACTTTAGAAGCAGTGTCAGAACGAAGTCAGGAAAAAAGTCATCCCAAAAAAGGCCATACTTTAAAATTACAGCTAATTTATTTGTTTATGAAAGGTCTTGTGGAAGTTTCCTCTGTCAATGGGAGTGTTTCGGACATTTTTTTCTGATACTACAATGGAGTCAATTTGTATGAGATTTACAAAGAAAAAATATTATCACATAGCCAACATGTCAAAACAGTAGCTAGGAAAGCAGATTTGTCACGTAGGTGAGTCAGATACCATTTCTGAGGTGAGATCTAATAGAAATAAGAAGAATAATAACAACACAAGGAACAGATGATTACACATATCATTTTCATTTCTTCTATTGGCCTTGTTTTAAGAATAAAATAAAGGCTCTGCAGGCTCTGAATTAATCTGTGTACTTCAATCTCAGCCATTCCTATTTTTATGGATCTTAGCCATGACTTCCTTTTGCTTTTGAGGCTTCAGAAACTAAAATGGTCACCCTATTGAATCATGATAAATAGCAGTGCATTCCTCTAAAAAAGATAATGATACCATTGTCTCCCTGGGCCCTGGATCACATATGTAAAATCAAACTCACAAATCTTTGCCACTTTGGGTTGCAAGTGGCTGCACTTCCTGTTCCACCCTGTATTTTACAGCTTTAAGCTCTTTCCATGGGCCTTTCCAGATACCATCTTAAAATGATACTTCTATCAAATCCGAAAAGGTTGAAAAGGAGCCTCCAAGGCCTGTAATCCTGCTATGCCACCTAGAAGTCATGGGTTCCTCCTAGTATCTGCCACCCCAGGTACCCGTTCCAGTCATGTGTGGAATAGAAGTGCTTGGAATAGAAAATCAGGCCAACCTCACTCATTTTTCCACTGCCCAGCATGGACAGCCTTGTAAACCCTACTTTTCCGTTTCTGTTTTATTTTAGCACCTGTGAGCAGGACGGTGAAATACAGAGGTTCATGAGCCAAACGAAGGATGTCAGCTGGCAATTGTCTCTGCTAAGGAGGCAACATCAGCTGAAGAGATCAAATGCCATAAGGAAGTGTGGTTCTAGTATTAATAAACACTTGTCTGGTATTATTGTACCTGCTGGACTTCTCCCAACAAGATAATTTATCACCTAAACCTGGCAAAACAACCCCTCTAAGCCCTATCACTGTATGCATTGCAAGGTTAGACTGAATCCATTTCAAAAAACTGTGCTGGAGAGCCTGCAAACTCTAGACATGGGCTTTTGTGTCAAGGAAAACTGGCAGATCCTGTCCTTCCCTGCAACGTGGATCCAGCAGGAAGCGCAACAGTGGATGCAAGGCTGTTGGGGCACAGCTGCCATCCTGCTGGGGAGCAGGACCATGAGGCCAGGGAGGTGTCTGGCACCAGGCTCTGGAAGGGCTCCTGTCATTTGCATGGTCTGAGCTGGCCAGAGTGCTTAAACACTGGAAATATCATGGACACACTCCAGTTCCTTGGGAAAACTCAGTGGGATTGCTTTGAACACATAATTTTGCAGGATCAGGGCCTGACTCACCCATCTAGTCCATTTGGTATAAAAAGATCACTCCCTTGACCTGGCTGCAGTGCCTGTGCTCACCCAGTACCACCAAAACAGGATGTCCTCCTGCTTTTACCTTGCTGTGTGGACAAGCCCCCATTCAGTTACATAAATAATACCAGCCCATAGGAAGCAATCCAGCCATTAAACCTCTTGATTCAGAGTTTAAGCCTGAGCTCAGGATGAGGCCTAATGCATGTGGAGCAGAGATTATCCCACATCTGCCAACTGTGGTTTGCTGGCATCTGCTGAGCACCTGTCAGGGGTCATGGTCAGACCCAACCCATGGATACAGTGCAACAATTCCTACATTCCCTTCTCCTGCTCCAGTGGCAGGACATCATCAGATATGTATTTCCAAGATGGATTGGCCCCTAATTGCATGGCACGCACGGCAACTCAGCTGAAGACAGTAAGTTAGCAAAAGTGTGCCTGGCTCCCGCAGCCCACACGCAGGACTGGGGCTGCCAGAGGTGCAAAGCCTTGGTCCAGCTGTGCTGCACAACTGTGCATGTCTGTGTGAGGGTGTCTGCACAGAGTATGAACAGGCTTTTGCATTTGCCTGATGTGCAGTCATTGTCTCTGAGAAACGGCATGAATAAGCATCCTCAGGAGTTGAAACTAGCAAAGGATGTAGATTAAGATCCAAGGAGAAAATTCCCTTTTTTTTCACTGTATCTCAGACTTTATCCATTATCTCTCTGCTCTCTGTCCCACTCAAACAAATTCCTTGTTAGCATTTCCTTCTTCAGTTGCACAGAGGAGTAGTGAAGTAGCACCATGGCAGAATATTTATTAACACAGAACCAGTGTCCTTCATCTTTCCATGCATTCTGAGCATTTTGGTTTCACTTGCACATGCAATCTTCTGGCTTCTTTCTACAAATTTAAGGCCACAAGAACTAGCTCCCCTTCATCTCCCATATAGTAGGCTGAACTTATTGTAATAACATAGCTGTGATCTTCAACAACTGCAATAGAATATTGTCTTGAGATCAATTTCCTTTTTCAATAAAGTCCTGATTTTGCCTCAGCATTTATGAAGTGGTGGGAAGCTGTTATCCGTTGAAATTATCTCTTTCATATACTATCCCATAAAAATATGGCCCTCTACATGCAATGTTATAAAGGTATTTGTCTGGCTGATGACTTTAACCACCCAAGAAGAGTAATAAGCTCAGTAATCCTCTGGAAATGTGTAGCCTGGAGTGTGTTATTGCAGCTAGTGTTCAGTGGACTCTCCAAAAACAAATCACAAAACCAATTAGATTTATGCATTTACAATCTTTGATTGATACAGCCTTGACATAAATCACATAGTTAGACAAACACACTGCTGGATTAGCAAACCACATTGTAATAGTGTGGCTTGCAATGTCATTTTGCTAAGATATTTATGATACCAACACAATCAATGTCAGCCTTATGCAAGTTACTCTTGTTACAGGCTGATACAAGTAGACATGCACCTAAATTTTTCATGTGTGTAAAACAAATGCAGACAGGTTATAACTTGGAAAGATATCTCAGGACAGATTCTTGGACTGGTGTCTGAGATTGGCCAGCCCAGTGACCTCTAAAAAATTTCACTAGAAAAAAAACAGTCAGCAGTGTGCCATGGGAGTGTTCTGGTGCCAATAATGGAGGAATAGAGAAAAATATCTCCTTGAAGTGTACGGTTTCACAGAAATGGCCAGATGCAGAGGCCGGTGAAAGTCCTATCAGACTCCACAGTTTATAACCAGACTCATTTGAAGTTTGGCCATGGTCACTATATGGTCTGTTCAGCATCTGGGGCACTGTTCATCAGAAAGCATTTGTGCACAGCACTGTGTCAGTTCTTTGCACTGCAGCTCTTGTTGACCACACTCCAGTACTTGTTATTATTTATTGTATCCCTGCAACTCTGCAGAAGTGTGCAAACAACAAGTGTGCAGACTGAAGGCATTTCTACATCCACAATTAAATATAATGATGTCAAATTGGAGTGGGTAAATTGTTATTAAGGACATCATACCTAGAGATTAAAATTAGCAAAGATACTGAGTGAGGCAGTATATATCTTTCAAAATAATACTACTTCTCTTATTATAGCTTGTGTCAACCCATGCAGCAGTGTTTCATATTAATCACCTTAAGGCAGTGAAATGCTAGCAGGAAGGAGGGGAGCAGATGCACTGTGTGATTGTTCCATGGTGTTTGTCAATTTCATTAGAACATTTTAATTCTCAAGTTGATCAAAGAAATCAGAGAGCTCATGCAGACTGAGTCACCAATTGTCCAGCAGTCAGAAGGCTATTTATTGTATCAGTGAGTTGCTACTTTCAATTTTGTCTGCTTGAATAAAAGTTTTACAGGAGGAAACCAAGTCATTGATGGAAGAAATTATCAGAATAAAAATCACAAGTGGTTATTTGGAAGTCGGTGAGTTACCTGGGTGAATAAGCAGGATATGATGCCAATCCATCTGAAGACACATCATCCAGTTTACATGTAGTCTTTAAAACTGTCCAGATGGTTTCCAATTCCCAACAAACATCTCCTGTATTTAAGACCAGTCACAGCTTTTAACTCCTGGTTTTGAGAGCAAATAAATAGATGTATGCTTTGAGGGTGAATTAGACGGGGACTATGTGAGATAAGGGATTGGCCCCGTTTCCACCATTATGGACTACATCCAAAGAAGGAAAGATTATTACTACTACTGCAGCATGGGATGTAAGATGGTCTGTCAGCTGAAGCAGAAGAAATTGTCATCCAAACTCAAAATGCTAAGGGAGGTAACTAACATGGCCCAACTCGCAATGCCTGAGCAGGGGTTCTGCTGGAGATAGTCTTTTCAAACCTGTGCTAAACTGTGCTTTCCCCACAATTTATGTTTTAGCAGCAGGATATGAAAATTTGGGATTTGGCCTCTAGTTTGAGGTAAACAATGCGCTTTCCTCCCTTCCTTTTGCTTCTGACAGACTAAGAAGTGGCAAGGAATGGGAAGGATCTTAGCAGTAATATTTATTACTGAGTCAAATCTTTTGGTATTTGTATGCTTTAAGGCCAGCCCCATAGCCAGCATAAATAAAACTAGCTCCCTCAGAGTTGCATTGTTTTATTCTGCTGCTGATCCAGTTCAACAAGAATAGGAAAAGAATAAAAATAGAGACTTCTGATTGCCAGGAATAGAAGAAAATTAATGCTAAAAGTTCCAGGCAAATAGAAAGAGTGTATTTTCTCAGCTCTTGCTTGTTACAGAAGAAGCCTTGCAGGTCACAGTTGAGTAGTTGAGAAGCTGCAGCATGGGATCAATTGATCTATGTATTTCAGGGAGTAGTTTAACAAAGGGCTTATTTAGAAACCAAACCAACAACGATTTTATATTTCGCTCATTCCACTGAATCTGCATAGAACAGGAAAACTGCAGCCCTCTCAGCCACTTTTACTCCCCTGACTTTACTACCCTGGTTAGGAAGCTGCTGACTGTGGTGTGTCAGTGTAATAAAAAGTGAACACTTCATTCTTGCTGAAGAAGATATTCTTAAAATTATTTGCATGTCTCAACATTTTTGTCTCTGGACATTTTTATTGTGTGAAAATTGTCTGGCTAATAATAGATGTGAGCAGCAGAACTGCATGGAGAAGATGCTCTGCATGGTGCCTGAATACCAGTAGAAATTCTCTGTCTTCATTCTCCACACAGAGATGTGCCTGAGGCTGTATTAAGAGAGCAGTTCAGATCAGAATGAAATACAGCCATTTCCCATAATGTAACACAGTCGGAAAGATCCTCCAAAACAGTTTTTATTTCCCTTTTTTTTATAGAGGCTTGGACTGTCTGCTCTAGCCAGGTTCCATTCACAGGACATTTTTTTGTGTCCATCCTAAAGAAGGTGTGTGCAGCTATGCAGATTGTAATCACTGGGGTATTCTTTAGAGCCATTGTCCAAGAACTGTGCTAGAAGAAAATCTTGTGTACAAATACTGCTACAAAGCCCTGCTTTGTCAACTGCTACTATACTGAAATGTTTTCTTTGGACCTTTTATGGGAAATATTCCCATTTTACTCACTGTCTTTGAGCCAGTCTGGTCTGCGGTCAGATATGTCTTAGACCAGGTTCATAAAGTTTACTTGGTCATTTCAGAACTTGAAGAGATACAACCACTGTGCTCTCACAACAGGCATCTCTACAAATACCTTGGTATTTGGTAAAAGAACGAGTTCCTATTTGCCTGTTTGTGTAAAGGAAAGGTGCAGATGATAACATATTGCAATCAGTCCTCGGGGTTTGACTACCAGTGGTTGATGCTTGGGGTGGAAAAAAAAGCAAATAAATTAAACAATTGATCCTGAGGACATAAACTTTCATTGAGGGGCACTGCAGTGACCAGATGTAGGCACTTCACTGCAAGAGGAAGAATAAATTTCAGATAGGCTTTTATTACACATGAGGCAAACGGTTTTCCTTTCTCTGTTTAACACAAATACGCAAGGCTTGCCTTTGAACCACAATGCTACCACTCTCTTGGCAGCAATATTAAAGAGGTCCCCTTGTTTTGTTGGATATTAATACCAGGCCGCACTCTGAAATGTGATTTTAAAAATAGAAAGTTAATTGTTCCTGGGAAATTTTAATTGAGCCTGATTAAAGGAAGCAACAAAATATATTGACTACTAAACCTCACTTCTTGTTTTAAGTGTGACCTATAATGGAGTCCCCCAAAATCATTATGTGGTCCCTCTAAGCATTCCAGGTTTTTCATTTGAAATTCATTACATGTTTGTGTGTCTGATTTTTGGGGGTTTTCTGAAAAGTTTTATAGTCACAGCTGCACTAGTTATGGATAGGTTTATAGTGCCTTGCCCATCAACCAGCCCACATGTCCAGTCCAGTTTGTTTGATACCCTACCTTTCACAAGCATTCAGCAGTTCTGGAGGTGTTCTTATAAAGCTGCCAGTAAATGTACCAGCTGGACTCATTTATGTACACAAGCAGCCTCATTCCGGCTGCCTTACAAAGAGCCAGTGGCAGTAAATCTGTGTTCAGTCCATATATGTACTTTAGAATATTTTTTTACACTTCTGAAAAGAAAATTATAAAGTATTTCTAAGCTTTCTAGTAAGTTATATGTAGTCTTCAGAAGAATTTGAATACTCCGTGGTGAAAAAATAACCTTTGAGAGTCCCTTTTTCTTTGCAGTAAATCCTTTATGCTGTGCAATTAAAACTGTTAGAAAAGTCTGCTCTCTTAGAAGCACACTGATGGACGGCATTTTTGTAGAAATTCATGTGAACAAATTGCTCATTATTTCTTTTTGTGACTGTTGCAGGTGCAACATGAATAAAGGACTTCTTGAAGACTGCAAACACATTCCTCATATTGCCCATGGAGGTTTAGTGGTAAACAAGGTTGGTTAAAAATGTTCAGATGAGCGGCAGAATGAGAAGGTGCAGACAAGCCACCATGCAACTGAAATGTCAATTAAAGATAGCATAGGTAAAAGGACTTCCAAAGAATGGAAAAAAATTAAAAAGGAAATAATAATAAGAAGAAACAGGTTTTTTTCATCATCTCCAGAATTCTTCTGAGATACATTCTCACCATAATGCCAGAGGATGTCAAGAAAGGGAACCACTTCTCCTTGACCACACTGTATTACTGGCCAGCATCATGCTCTTCAGAAAACACTCCTCCCTCTCTTTTCCCATCATGTTTCTAGATCTACTTACAGCTGTCTCACACTGTGTGTGAATGTCTCAGTGCTGACATCAGTTACTGCAAGGTTTTATTAATATTTACCAGTAGAGATTCCAGTCAATCCTATCTGTGAAGCTTCCAACTATAAGGACATTTACTTCAGCCCTTCTAGTAAGTGCAAAGTCCCCACGATTTCTATTTCTTTAGGTTTACCAGAGCTTTTAGCCAATGACTGAAAGTTTTCACCAAAGTTAGTTTTCAAAATAATTCTCTGATAGCACGTCTGCTGAACAGAATTTATAGTGGACTTTTCTGCTGTCTGTTTTATGATAAAATACTTTACAGCATTTATGTCTCCTCTACTACCTTACAGACTGGTCTCTGAACGTTTTCCTATGACATAAATTAAGTGGGTTCAAGCTTCAGACAGACAGCTGTCATCTTACCCGGATAGATATCATGGCTATTTTTCTCCAGCCATAATACTGTTGCAATAAAAAGATATTAGTACGCATTATCAGTATCTGTACTTTACTGCAGTCCTTAGACATTTTTCCTGTTGGACAGAGCACCTTGTCTTCTTCCTCTCTAGCCTAGAACTGGTTTTAACAGCTACCACCAGGCAAAGTAACATTATTACAGCCTCTCTTTTGCAGTGGTACACTGCAAAATATAAGGAGCATTGAGTAAAGTAACTCAGAATTTTCTAAAGCAACCTAAACTTCTGTTTGGGGATATATTTTTTGATATTGTTAAAGTATATTTTCTGCATGCATCTCCCCTATATTTTGAAAGTCCTTTCCAATGCTTCAAATTTCAAACCAATTAACAGTTGCAGGGAGTGGTAAAAATGCAGTACTGTCAATCCATACAATAATAAGTCTTTCCTAGTCCCACAGCTTGTAAGTCATGGAAATTCATGTTCTAGGAAGCTTGGAGCCAAGCTGACCTGAGGTCACAGAGGCAGCCAGCTAAGCTGCCAGCAGGTGATCTGAGTCAGTGGCTAAGGGCAAGCCTACAGGTACCCAAGCATCTGCACTGATGTTTATGCCTCATGGCTCCAGTCATCAGTTGCCTTCTGTTCATTGCTTGCATGTCCAGAGGCAGAGTTTTCTTCCCCCAGCTTTCCAAAGGCAAGAAAACCATGATTTTAATTTTTAAATAGCACCAGTCAATCTGTATCAGACCAAATTATTTTTGCTTGGTCCCTTCTTAAACAGGCAGGAGAGGGGACAGAAGGTTGTTTTTCTGTGTCAATGTTTTATTTCCTCTCAGCAAGAGAAATGACTTGGTAACTGGTTTCATGTTGTGGAGTATTCATGGCCTACACAGTTCAAAATCACTTCCAACATTACTCCTGACCTATGGTTTTTTACTACAGAGAAAATCAATAGATTCTCAATCTGTCTAGGTGGTTTTAACATTATCTTCCTTTTACTTATCTTTGTGCCAAATTGAAAAGATTTGACCTGACACATGAAGCTAGACATTTCATATCTTCTTACTAGAGCCTTGTTGTTTGTTGGCTAGATAGACTATTGTAGAGAAGTGCAATACAGATTTTATGTGTACGATATTAAGGGTGTAAAGTCTAGACAGAGATTGGTCCTCTAGACTTGTGTCTACTACAAGGATTGATAGAAAAATGAAATCTCTTAATAAAGCCTTCCTAGAAAACCACATAAGCATTAATGGCTTTATTTACGGCACTAATATTTTGAGCATAACATAATTGTGTCAGCCATTTAGAATAGCAAATGAGTCAGGACCTGATGCATGACTCCTACAAACACAGCCTTGTTGGTGTTTTGGGGTGGGGGAGGTCTTTTTTTTTTTTAAAAAAAAAACCTCTTAATCTGTTTATGTCATTATCAGAAAGGTCATCAACTATGCCAAGTACTGATATCTTATTCCTAGTTTAACTGCAAATTCTAAATGCTTATGTGGTGTGCAGATTAGCTGCTGAAGAGCAGCCAGGAGTGGCAGGTGAACATGGCAAGGGATATTAGAAGTGACTGAATTTTGGAAATGGGATGGCTTTCTTAAAATAGACCAACAACATGAGTCATAAAGAGATTTCAGGGAAACACTAACTCCTACTATTAGATAGTGAAAAGCTGTTCCCAAGGCTGACTCTAGAAAACCACAAGGTTGTGCGTATTGAAAAAAAATCAGTGGAATAAGCTGTGTAAAAGGTTCACACCTTTTGCATTGCTCTTCTTCATTAGAGTGTATGAAAATACTTTTGTAGATATGGTAAAACATATCGTATTGATTCACATGCCTCATGTTTGGGAGAACAAATCCTGGACAGCCAAAGAAACTATACTGTATTTCAACAGTTATGTTTTATGTGGAAGTGTGGACATTGAAAAAAAAGCTGATATTTGAGGAACCTGAAAAAATTCTTTAAGCACATGCTTATATTTTGGAAATGATGCAAAAACGTAACAGGAAGCTGCCTATCCAGAGGCCAGGTCTTACAAAAGGAAAACTTAAAACATTTACAAAATACTAATATTAATAAAATGACTCCCCTAAAGCTCAATATGAATAGAATGCAAGAAGCAACTTTCTCTAAGGTCAGTATGACCTTAACTTAAATGTCAGTGTAGTAAAATCCATGGCTGACCTTTTCAGAAGGGACACTGGTTTGGGGTACATTCAGAACATTACCTTGGTACCCAAAGTTTAGCATTGAAGTATGTGGCATCCAAAATCAGCAACTGCATTTGAATCTTGTTCTTATTCTTCATTCCCAAAATTCATTGCAACACAGGGGCTGCTAGACTGTAGTCCTGTTCATCATTATTACTGACTTGTTAGCATTTCTCTCTGTAATGGGTCTAACGTTTATTAGTATGACGTAACCTGGAAAACATTTAAACTTTTTTCTTCTCTTGGCAAGAAAATGCTCCCATTCTGGGATGAAAAGATAACACAAGTGAAACCAGTCAAGGATCATTACATTTGCTAATCTGAAGTGAGAGATTAATGTTGAATTCTGGACTAGTTCTTAAAAATGCAGGGTTTTACTCCATTTTCAGAACTGAGGTGTGGAGAGAGGAAAAGCATCAACACTGATTTTCCAAACTCTCTTATGAAATATAGGTAATACTGTCATGTTTGGCAGCTTAACAATTTAAAGATTTGCATGTCACTACACATTTTCCACCCTCACCTTGTTAATATGAGAGTACAAGAAAGCAAGAGTGGGCTCATTATTTATTTCATATTCTTTGTAGTAAGAAAGGCCTCTGATTTTAGTTTTTTTTTATTTACATATGTAAATCTAACTGTAAGGAAAAAGGATCCTTCTCTCCCTGCTGAGCAAGGGAGCAATGAAATACATTGAGCCAGCTCTCTGTCACATGCCCATTTCTACTGGGACTAGCCAGGTACTGAGCCCAGTGGTGTGCAAACTGAGATGAGATCAAGGCTGGCCCATGAGTGCTTGCTCATATGCTACTCTTCAGCTTTGCTTTCCAGAATATACTCCAGACTTTCCTGAGGCAGAGAGTCACAATTCAAAGGCACTCTTGGGGTACAGCATTCTCCCCAGAGTTCTGCTCTTTGTGAAAGATGGGCTGTCTGGGCTCGGCACTGCAGATGACATTCCCATCTGCAGCCTTGCAGTTTTAGTGCCTAAATTAGGCTATAGGACAAAGACATCATCACACAACTGCCCACCACTGACTCTAGGTCTCGGGTGTCCCTAAACGTGGGAACAAGAGCTGCAAGGACAGACCAGAAAGTAAATGCAATACTTGCCAGCCTCACCCCAAATCAGCTCTCAGAGTACAAGCACTGAGGTGAATGAATTTATGTATCACAAGCCAAAAAAAACCCCAAACCAGAACAGTTCTTTGGCTTAGAAACAGGTACAGAGGTAAGAGAGAGCAACCAGTATTGCTACTGAAACTTCAGCTCAGAACCAGTGGGCACTTCCCAAAAATGTCATTTCTTGATTGGCTTAAAATGATCAAAGTGTGTTTTGCTCCTGGAAAGGGTGTTACTGCTATTTTGCTTGCCTCTGCCCACATTCTTCCATAGCTTCCATGCAAGTCTTTCTTCAAGTTTTGCCATGTGAGACTGCACTGAGTTTTAACATCTCTAATTCTCAGCCATGTCTTTGAAGATTCATAAATTATATATTTAATCAAAATTGCTAATTTTCATGCCTCATTAATGAAATTATCTATTGTCTTCCATCTAATCTTCAGGAGGCTAATACATTGAAGAATATTAACCTAACAGTGACATTAACTAGTAAGAATAAACAAAATGTACCAGCTACAGTCTAACATTCAACTCAGCATAAGGTAAAGTTTTTATTCAATTTGAAAAAAATGTTGTCTGCTCTCTGGGTTCCAGCTTGAACACATAAATTTCTACATGCTGAAAATCATATATTTAGGTCAGAAGGGACCTCTGCTAATCTGGTCTAACCTCCTTCTAAAAGAAGAACTGTGTTAAAAGTTGTTCTGCCCAGGGTTGTGTCCAGCCTGTTCTGAGTATTTCCAGAAACAGTCTCCACAGCTTCTCTGGGCACCAGTCCCAGTGCCTGGACACCCTCATGGTGATATTTATTCTTGGTTTCATCTAATATCCCTTGCTGCAACTTGTGCCCATTGCCTCTTGACCTTGCAGTGGTGCTCTTCTGAGAACAGTCTGGATCCATCTCCGTGCTGCCCTTCAGGAAACTCCAGGCGGCATTTAGAGACCTGACCCTTCCCCAGGCTAGGCTGCCTCAGGTCCTCACCTTCTCCTCACACAATGTGTGCCACAATCCACTGATCACATGTGTGATCAGCTGCAAACACGTGAAAAAATACCAAATGGCTTGTTTCTAGCTCTTGAATGGCAGTTGACATGGAAGTAGACAAATAGCTTTGGATGCAGATGGAGCACTGGCAGACACAGGGACCTGTGATAATGCAAAGGGTTAGTGTGCTTCATCAGAATATGTTACCCCAGTTCTCTTGTCTTCTGCCACCATGATGCCTGTTACCTTTGCTGTTGTCACCCCTCTCCACAGCAGCTCACAATAACAGGAACAAATTTATGCATGTGCTTGTGGAAGAAGCATTTTTTCAGAAATTTGGGGTGCATTGTGGCAGATAGCAGTGTGAATTTGGGCAGAATGAGATGGAACAGACACAGAACTGCTGGCAGTCACAGGTTTTGCTGTGAAAAAGCAGTGATCTCCTGGTCCCTGTCTATAACCTCATTTAACCTCACTGAAACATTCAATATTATAGAATTGGAAAATCCTGAACATCCTCATAAGTGTTTTGCCTTTAACCTGTTGGTGAGTCCAATTTGATTAATTTTCAAATAAGGTCGTGTCTGCCTTATATGAGGAGCTAATATGATAACTAAACCTGTTTTCAGCACAAGGGTGCAAATATCTTTTTCGTTGTTCATTCCAAGGCCTCCACACAGTGCAAGAGGCATTCAATGCCAGTGATCCAGGGGGTTCACTGGTAATGATCATGGCTGTGGATAAAAGACTTGTTGGCAAGTGATACTCTGTCACCCACTGTTGTGTCATATCCAATATCTTATATTAAGGAGGCTTTAGGGGAAACGATAATTATTTTTAGAGGAAAAAAATTAATAGAAGTGGAGGTTTGGCAAAAACAAATGTTTTATCAGGAACAGTCCTTGCCAAACATAACATTTTCTCAGGAGCCAATCTTGGCAAAATGAATGTTTTATCAGGAGCAGAAGTTTGGAAAAAGTAACATTTTATCAGAATTGGAGCCTTAACAGAAAATGCCTTTTTATCAGGCAGGAGGACCATGGCAATTTAAGGAGAAAAGCTTGCTGAAAGTGGAGTTTTATCAGGAGTTTTGCTTGAAGAAAATAGTGTTGCTTGAAGGGTAGGAACTTTCCAGAAATAATGTTTTTTTAGGGGGACAGGATGGATGAAAATAACATTTTATCACAAAGAAGAGGAGGGGTATGGATTTAGTGAAAGTGGTGTGCTAACAGCTTCTACCCTCCAATATGGGAAGCTTTGCTCCTGGAAAAACATTATTTGCACACTGAGTACTTGCCCTAGCCAAAATGCTGGTTTTGACAAGCTGTGCTGCTGCTAAAATGTTATTTTTGGCAAGCTCACCGCTCAAAAAGATGTTTTTGAAAACTCTCTTCAGAGAGATGTGCAAATTGACTATAATACCTGCAGCAGAGCCAGGTACCTTTGTGAGCCAGCTTTTCATCTGTTTATTAGTTCTCCATTGCCTCCCTTCTGCCTTTTGCTTTATGGTGATGATGTTGATGCACAGCACTTTGGATCCTGAAACACCGTTCTGCTTCCAAATGTAGGCCTCCTTCATAATTTTGTTTCCCTCGGCTGCTCACTGACTCAGAGAGGTTGACTATTCTCCAAGAGTGTGTTATGCATCCTTTCCCTCTGGGCCTCTCTCCCCACACCTGCGAGGCTGCTTATGCCTGGTTTCTCACTCCTCTGGTCAGCATTTGACACCACTGAGGCTGAGATGTCCCTCATTGCAATGGAGGGCCCAGTGGCAAATGCCACATGGGAAGGCCTTCATTGTCTCTTTTTCAGGTTTAAGAGGTTGATCACAAGAGACTGCATTTTTTTCAAAGTGCACTCTCACAAAAAGGGGCATGAGAGAGGAAAAAAGTGACAGTTTGAGTCACTTATTACAGGTCCATATCTCATGATATCTCAGTCATGCTGTATAATACATTAATCTGCTGCCCTGGGCAAGTAAGTCAGGAGTCTCCCATATGTGTTATCTGTAGGTAACATCTCTATGAAGGAACTGGGACCACACGTGCATGTAGGACTGAAGCCTCTTAACAATTTGCTGTTTGAATATAAAAGATGAGGTGGAGAGCATCAATCACTGTGACCGGATGGATGGGATTCTCCGTGGACATTGCCAGAATTTGCAGGGCATCATCAGAATCACTCAGTGTTTATTTACAATGTTACTGAGCACCAGTGGGAAATCATAAGAAAGGCTGACTCAATGGCTATTTTTAAGAAAGGTGACAGGTGAGAACTGGTTATCACAGGCCACTCTTGCCGAGCCTTCCAGGTACTGTAAGACACTTCCAGCAGGAATGAAATGGGTAAATTTGTTGAGAAGGGAACTGATTTCAACTGGACCTCTTCTTTTAAGGCTGTAAGAGAAATCATCCTGTAAGGAACTGGTGAATAAAAATAAACAAGCATGTGTGTTGAAGTACTACACTTAAAACAGGATATAGGACGTAGAGAGCACATGAAAAAAAACCCCATAGACCTGACAAAGAGGACTGTAGTTTTCTTACTGTCATAAGGGATTATGTCCTCCAACATTTTCCCAGTGCACAGTGGCCTTTAATCCAGGTCTCACTGAGGCATTTCCTCATACAAGTATTGCAAATTAATGTTATTTTGTTGTAGTGGTTATGATTCATTGCAGCTGAAGTCCCTCTTTTATGAGAGACTGATTATTTGTACTATGTTCCTGTGTTGTGTTACTGATGATTTGTCACTGCATCCCCTAGTAAAATGTTTTGCTGGTTTATACTTTGAACTGTGTATGTGATAGAGTTGGTATTGCCTTTTAATGGCAATCTCAGGTAAAATCTGGCAGATCTATGTAGCCAAACCTAGGTCTAGGCTTTTAGAAGAAAAAGTGACTTTTGTGACTAGCAGCAGCAACTGGCAGAGACATTAACCACAAGGCAGGGTAAAGTGAGTACTATTTCCTCTTGGTACTAAGAATCAGGACAACCAGGGGAGTTGATCGGTTATTGGCTGACTAGGAAGGGTTTGGGAAAACTGCACCTGGATTTGTGACTGCTGCATTTCACTTCAGGTTTAAACGAATCTCACACACCAAAAAAATTCTTGCCTGAATCCATTGACTAAATTTTGTTTTCAACTCAAAACTCTAGGAAATCACTTTCACGGAAATCTATTTGTATATGGTTTCAACCAGAAGGAGTAAATGCTTTCCAGTTCATTGGACATTTTGCCCAGGTGACGTTAACCCAGATTTACAGCTGTGACATTTCTGCATGCCTGACCCTGCTGGAAAGATTGACTTGGCTTTCCAGGGCACCTCATTCATGCCCTACAAATCCCACTGTAGTACAGTGTTCCCATAAGGGCTCTCCTGCAGAGCTGGGGTGTTTTCTGCTTGCATTATACAGGTATAAGGTGGCTCTGAAGTAAAGTGCCCTGCCAATTTCAGTTTCAAGCTAGAATATCCCTAGAGTGCACACTGCTCCCCTCCTTGGCTCTGCTCACAGCAGCGCTTACTCTGCACTGCCCTAAACAGGCAAGAGAGTGACAGGTGCAGCATCCAGAGGGCATCTGGCCTGGATATTTTCTGCTGGGTTTTTTTGGTTATTATAAAATACTTAATAATAATATTGAGCTGTTGCACTTTTCCTTTTCATTCGATTTACAAAAGGTGATTTGTAATATGGTGGGTGTGATCTAGCCTTGTGCATGTATCGAGGGCTGTTTGTTTCAGCTTACACAAATACTTTGCTTGAGCAGAACCAATGTTGGACTGCTTAACCAACAACAAACAAACAAACAAACAACAATAAGTTATATTCTATGCATAAACCTAATCCCAGTGTCAAGTGGTTTCTGTCTGAAATTGTTTGCAAGGCTTCATCTTCATGTAGAATCTATGCATCTCCAGCTGCAGTCCTATCATAGTCTTCCAGGACACTCTGTGACAGAAGGACCCACAAGACCTTAGACCTCCCCACCAGAAATTACTCTCAGGCCAATGCCATGTGTTTATTATAGCAAGCTATGACATTGACCCCAGGGGAGCAAGGGCTTGGCTCCTGGCTATTGAAATTACCACTGATCTCTGTCTAAATAGTTGCTGCATTTACAGGTAAGCAGAAGATTTTAACAGCCGTGGGACAACTGAAGGGAGAACTCATAGAAGCAGTTAAAGAAAAACTGTGATTTCTCTTTCTGAGAATAGCAACAAGTTTGAGGGGGGTTCAACCTCCCCCTCAAACCTTGTATTTCTCATACTTTTGGTATTGTAACAGCCTGCAATGCAAACATTACAATCAGGTCTTTTCCCTCCCTCAGTCAGGCCTTTTTTGTCTTCCCTAAGAAAACCACAACACAATTCATGCCTTGTTCTCACTACCTATGTTTCTATCTCTGAGGGCAATTGCAATGATACATTTAAACACCTTATAGAGATCTTAAAGTGAAGTCTATAGCTTCAGAAACCTCCCTCTTTTGTAAAGCTACTTAATTTCTGGGGTTTTGGTGTGGTTCTTCTTTTGCTTTGTTTTGTTATTGTTATTTTGGTAGTTGGAGACGGTTGTATTTTTTTGATGGTGGTTGGTTTCGTGCTTTTTTATTGTTTGGTTTGGGTTGGTTTTTTTTTTTGTTTTTTTTTTAAGAGCTTTAATAAGGAGCCAGGAAACTCCTACCATTCTTTGAGAAAGTCCAAGCAGTTTTCAGGCCTAGGATCTACCAGACTTGATTGTTGCACAGTATTTTCATGATATGGTTAGCATGCTGTTTAGTAGAAAATATAGATCTGAGCAATGCATATGTATAAGAACATTTTTTTGGTGAGCAAAGCTCAGCTCATGAACTGGATGATGTTTTGCCTTGAGTCCACTGCAGGCAGCAGGGTTTGGTGCTCCTACTCCACAGTCCTGCCTCTCCATCCTGAGTGGCAGCCTTGCTGTACTGGATATGCGAAGGATGGCATTTTTCAGTCCTCCTTTGAATTTGCCTCTCTTTGGGGCTTTAAGTGAGACCATTAGCGTTATCGAATTTAGCATTTGGCAGTTTATATATGATAAAGGGGTTATTACACAGTGATCCCTGTATGTTTAGGTCAGCTGTGGCAATCAATCAATGGACACTTTGCCTTTGACAGCACATGCTTCCATAAAAAAAACTCTCTGGCAGAGCCCTGTTAGCTAGTAATGACAGAGTAACCTCTGTCAAGTAATACACTTGATAAATTTTGCATGTGCTGTTGACTGACAGAAGCTCTGGCTTCCTGTCTGACCAGCATACCCAGGCTTCAAAGAACACAGAAACCTCTTTCTTCTCCCCTAAAGGAGTGCTTAAAATCCATGTGGGTAGAGTGAAGCCTTCCTCTGAGTGGGGAATAAAACAATGCTGCACAAAGGAGAGACGCTTTTATGCCTTTACAAAGCTAAACTTGCTCTTTCCCCTTTCCTCGCCTTTCCCTGTCATTTACAATTACCCGAGACTATCCGGCTTCACGTGCTTGGCCACGCACAGCACCCGCCTGTGTGAGTGGTCCAGGCTGAAGAGAAAGGTCTCTCCAGTCTCTGTCTCTGGGATCTGGCTGCTCGCCTGCCCTTTGTTTAGTCTGGGTGGAGGCAGTAATTGTCTGCAGCTGCGGCTCCTGCTTCCCCGCTTGTCTTGGATAGCTCTAGAGGTGCAGCAGCAATGGGTCCACGGAGGCACCCTGGGGCTTCTTAACTCACTGGTGCTCATCAAGATCTTGGTAGAATCCAGGGGTGGACTGCCACTGCCAAGCCCAGCTTGCTGCTGCTGTCAGGTATCCTAGGTGTGCATGGCTGTGAGGAAGGTTTCTCCACCATACAGACTTCCATCAACATCTGTCCTATTGTTGGGTGAAAAGGTCTGCTGGGCTCTCATTTTGCAATGCCCTGATCATGCACAGACAGGCACAAGAAGATTTCTAGTAAGCCACTTCACTGGTGTCTTCTCACCATCGTGTCCAGGCCACCGAGCACAGCAGGTTCAAACTTTCCTCTTTCATCTGCTCCTTCAGTACCAGTTTGCATTTCACCAAAGATGCCAATGGCTGTTTTTAGTGAGTTATGAAAAATTAAATTTCATTGTGAGCAACCAGAAATCATAAGAAAGAATCTTAAACCCATTTGCTGCTTCACTAATCACGTATATCTGTTTGTTTTGGATGGAAGAGGTTTTTACCATTTGTTTCCACAGGACCACAATCTGATTACACAGGATTAAGGCTGACATCCTAACATTAAATGTATCCATACATAAAGACCATCAAATTGTGTGATCCCAGCTCCTGCGCTTGGATGTGTAAGGCAGACCCATGAGGGAGGAGCTAACAGCAGCCCCCCACTGTCACTTACCATATGGACTAATTGGAATGTAAATAAAAGGATTTCCAAAGCTCACTTGTCAACAGGTGTTCTTTAGAGTATACCAATCAAAACAACCCTGTTTATGGAAAATGTTATTTAAAACCAACATGTAGGCTGCAATAATAATGGCACAGATTCTCAGCATTTACAACAGCATGCAGTGAAAGCTGACAAGAATGAGAAAACAATATATAAACCTAGAATCCAACTGCATGTGTATTTGTGTTCAAACCATTGAATTTAGAAAATGCATTTTAGAAAAACATTGCATTTAGATCAGCATTTTCCGCCTTTAAAATACTCTTTTAGTTTCTATATAGATATCTACTAATATCAGTGGGGATTCCTGAGGGACTACCAAAGACAAATGTGTATTGAAATAATCTGAAAGACTGTCTAAACATGAATTCTCTATGTCTGCATTTTCAATTTGCTATGAACATACTTTAGGCTTTCAAGCAAAATGCAAAATGATGACACGGACAGTTAAATAATACTCATCATCCATCTGTCATTCATTAGGTAAATGACCACTATAGAACTTTTGGTATAATAAATCTTCAAAATATGTTTCTGCTTTCTTTCTCTCCAACCAAGACTTGGAAACCATTTCAGAGATGTTGCATGGAGAGATTTTAATTATGAACAGAAAATATCGTCTCCACAATTAATCAGCATATTGGCAAGTGCTAAACTTTGGAAATGTAAACAATATAGCAATTCAAACCAGCCTTAAAACTTCTGAGACAGAGCACTTAAAGATGACTACTATCCCACTTCTGGTGGGATGCAGAAATCTTGAAGAGATTCTTTCATATGGTGAAGTGTGTGGTTGCACTGAAACAGTGCTTAATTTATTCACTACCAGAAACATAATTTTCATTTGGAAAAATTAAAAATTCTAATTTCAAAAATATATTTGAGGAATACATTCATAATCAGTTCAGAAATCATTTCTGATGTAGACAGATCTTCTGAAAAGACCCATTTCAATCATTTTCCTGCTATGTAAGGAGTTAAATATATACATATGCTGATCACTTAGCTACATTCCATCTGACTGTTCATTTTGTGGAGCTTGAAACAGTGAGGAAGGATTGTTGTAGGTGGACTTATACTTTCCCTTAAAATACAGGGTTGGGGATAAAATTCTGGGTTTTTTTATTAAAAGGGTATAAGCAGAACGAATATTTCATTCCCTGTAATTAAAAGTCCACTATTAAGTATGCTCCTATTCTCTCTCCTATTGCATTTAAAATCTTACCCAAAAAAATCAATTCACTACCAAAATAGTTTTAAGGAGCATTTTGAGAGAACTATAAGCTGTCTTCCCCATCTTCCATCTGCAAATGTGGTTGGAATATAGTTTTAAGCAGGATAAAGGATTAAACAAACAAAAAAATAATGAAAAGTGAAAATATACACAGTCTGCAAAAGCATGGTCAAATACATTTTGCTTTGTATAAACTTCACCCAGCCTACGTGGGTTTTAACATATTTCCATGACTTTAAATAAGAAAACATCTTAAAGCACAACCCATGGGAAACCCAAGCTTGATTAGTTTTACCTTTTAGTACAGCCTGCAGAGTGTAAAACACAGCACATCAGAATTGAATTTGTCATCTCCAGACCTCACAAGAATTTTAGGAACTAAATGGTTAGGAAGCATCCTGGTACTTCTCTTTGCTTTAATCATAGTAGAAGTTTCAATTTAAACATTCAGGAAATCTCCCTTATTTAAAGCAATCAACTCGTTGCTAATAGGGTCTGGCTTTACTGTGCTTAATTTTTTGGCATCATGCAAATCTTGATTGGTTACAGCCAGAGCGTGAACAGGTCCTCTCCCTCCCCCTTCTTCCTGGAAAATGTGAAATATCCCCAGATCTTTGTTGTGTCATTATCAGCCCCACACATCCCAGTATCTACTCAAACCAAGGAGATATTAGTGCAAAAGGCACTTTCTAAGGTTTTGCAGCTGAAGATGAATGAGAGCTATTTGGCAACAAGGTTATCCTTGGTTATATTAGTAATTATGTGTATTTTCTTTTATTTTTCCTCAACTTTGTCCAGATATCTAAATCCAAACACAAAACTTAGGACTAGAAACATGGAAGCTACTCTGAAAGCTATGAAAACTTTCTTCTACAAGTAGAAAACTCACCTTTTAGTTGTACTGGGATTGTTACAAATGCTGCAACTTATAAATAAATCAACATAATTAAAGTCAACATAATAAAATATCCATCAAATGGTAAATATTGTGTATTTATACAAATGGTAAGCCTGTCGACCCTATATCAGAAAAAGATTTCATATTATGTTTATTTCTTTGGAACCACTTTCCCAGTCTAAAACTGAACCATCCTCGACACTGCTTTGAACAGGGAATCTGTGCTGATCCGATCACAACTAAAAACCTGATGTGAGATAGCCAGAACAGCCATTAGGCCTGTACTGAGAACTTGACATTTCCTGGTGTGAAACTGTACTGTATTTCTCACCTTGCAGCCATTCTCTTGCCTGTAGCTACGGTCTGTCAGAATGAAAGTAGTATTATGTACCCCAAGTCCTCTCACACTTCTGGAGTGGAGATGAACCTCTACATAAAGCTCCTGCTTTATGACTCTGCAGACTGGTGTTGTATATGAAGTCCAAAATCAAGAAAAAGATGAATTTAGATTCCTGCTTGAAGGAGGCTTAGCCTCATATTCTGCTTTCAACAATTTGGTATTTTGCTCTTCTTTACTCTGGATCAGCACGTTTTTGCCTTTATCTCATGTAGACAGTCATGTCAAATTGAAAGGTGTGAATCTGATAGACAGCAAAGGTTATAGACAGGATGTTCATAGTATGAGGAATTAAACCTGGATAGAATGAAGATTTGCAGTGTGGTGTTTCTATGAAGAAATATATCCATGTTAAATAACCAGAGCTTTAGAAAAATCTTGAGTCTTAATGAAAGCTAAAAAAACCCCTCACATTGTAAAGACGGAAATGTCTCAAGATAAAGGCCTATGAGGTCAAATTCCAATACTTTCAATAATTATTGTATAAATCTGGATTAAAGTCTTTGAAATCAATGGACTTGATTTATTGACACAACTGTGGAAAAAATTGGTCCACTAAAAAACCAATGTTGATAAACATCTATCTAGGCAATTTTAAGATAAAAGAAAGGTCTGAGGCATTACATGCAATCTCTTATAATGATTAATACATGAGAAGATTTATAGGTCCAAACTTCCAGCTCAGTTATTACATTTGGTTTCTAGAATGTCAAGACATTTATTGCCAGTACCCAAACTTTCGGAGATTTTTTTTAAAGATGCTTAGAGAATAGTAAATAATATATTTTAATTGTTTTGTCATATTCTTTGCTGTAATGAGAAAGTTGATTCACACATTAAATAGGTAACCAGCGAGACACAACACAGAACATTTGTAATCTACAATAATCCAGAAAGGAATGACAAAGTTGAGAGAAAGCTGAAAAAGGGTTAACACAGAAAAGAGCTATATTAAAAAGATCACAACATAATTAAGCCGTATTATGTCATTGGAAGGCCTACTGTAAAACTTTCAGATATTTTCTGCCTTTTTTAAGGTTTCCTTATATATGTATATAAATAAATTCATTTATTTAGTGTAAATTATGTAGTAAACATAATTAAAATAAAACTTAAAAATTCATTTTAAACACAAAATAGATTAAAATACTGTAATAATTTTTGTCATTTTCATTTAACCCTTTAGGATGAAAGCAGTTTTTTCCTACTGTACATGGCTGAATATGCATTTGCTTACTAAGAGAAGAGACAGACCAGAAATTCTTAAGCAACTTAGTAGACTTGTAACTTAAGTAGCTAAGTAGACCTGTGGAATTTATTTCTCTATGTATTATATACCTGATAGAATTAAATTTAAAAATACCCTAACAAAATACACTTTTCCCTTTTTTTTCAGATCTGTTTTTTCCTTTAGTTTCAGCCTGTTGTGGCACACTTAAAGCCAATTTTCATAGACCTTGTTTAAGTTAATTGACCTTGTGGAATTTTCCACTGGCTTCAGGTTGTAGCACTCAACACCTCCAAAATGCAGGCTCTGAAGATCTTGCCTGAATTAGGTAATCTTCAACAGCCAGGCTTGCAAACTCTCTTGTATAAAAACAGAGGCTTTTAAATGGATTAAGTTAATGAGAAGAATCATCATCAGTGACCAAGTTTCTCAATTCCCTTAAGCACCAGTAACAGTAAAAGAGGTCCTGAAATCCCAGGATACCAGAGAGTGAAGGATTTCTGTAAGGAGCTGGAGACCTTCTTGCTGAAAACACCGTCAGAAACAAATGGAAGAGAGACAGGTTGGTGGAAGCACTGCTGGGGTGGGCATTGCTTTGGTCTAGAGGACAAATCCAGAAAGTGCTCTGTCCTGAGCCTCTGGGGACGGCAATTCCACAAACGGTTAAGTTCCTCAAAGGTGTCTTTTCTGACACTGCTTTGGCCATGAGATCTCAGCTGTGGGGTTTTCCCTATGAGTTGAACTCAGAAAACAAAGAATCCAAAAGATGGGGACACCTGAAAAATTTGGGTTATATTTCTCTGAACAGCACATTTGCCCAAGAGGCCCATACACTAATAATTCACTTTGTAGTAAGACAATCTTTATTAAGGTCAAAATAATGCTGGAAAAAATATAAATCTTTCTCATAGTGAAGAATAACGTCAAGCAGGGGAATAAATATAAACTGGCACATAAATTACAATCACAATATATGTATAAAATCAACAATACAATATGATTTATGAGTACAGCTTGTGATCCAAGATCCTGGTAGGTCCAACAAGCACATAGAATTACAATAAAGCTAGATTTCCAGAGTGGCCTATTTGGAAAACATATGTTGTTATTAGGTTGCTAGTGCATTCACTGGATGTAAATCAATCTCTTCCCTCTACATGCTGACAATGGCAGCTCTGGACATGACAAAATTTAATGATATCAGGGCATCAGCACTCCCACCTGCAGTCTTCATTTATTATTTGTATGTTTAGGTTTTTGACCAAGACAGCTCCCAAAAATAGTAGCTTTCTGCTGTCTCAGTGTGGCCCCTTATTATACAGCCTTTTTCTTTAGCCCTCACTCTATTAATTCCTGCTGTTTTGCCTGTCATTAACTTTCCTTCTATATCAGACAAAATCACAGTCAAGTTCCAAATACTTTTTCTCCTTGTTTTTGTTACTGGCCAGAGAAGTCATGAAGTTGTTAGCTGACTATGAAGCATGTAGTCCTGCTGTTTTACTGCAGTGAGACCTGGAGCCCAAGGCAGGGCTGAACGAGGCTTTGACCAACCTGATTTAGGAAGGTGTCCCTGCACGTGGCTGAGGGGTGTTGGAACTGGATGATCTTTAAGGTCCTTAGAGCCCAAACCAGCCTATGATTCTATAGAATCTATATTCTATGATAGACATGAGAATGGCTTTGGGGAAGTCCTGTGCCAACAGTCATCCAAGGCAATGATTTAAAATATTCCTAGGAGGTTTTCTTTCAGCAGTGCACAAACACTCAGCAAGGACTGAAGTTTAGCCTGTTCTGACAATCCATTTTGCCATGATAAATGCCCTTGGCTTGTCTGAGTCATGAAGTTTTGGCAGGGGGGTTTTGCTAAGGTGCGTGGACATTTCTTTGTGTTTCATTTTCATAGGCTGAGTTTGCAGGCAAATCATAAAACACATCAGTTAGAGGGATGAAGCAATTTAGCTGTCATTGACTTCAGTCTCATCTGGGTTTCTTTAATCACTCTGAATTCTTGCCCAGTGCCTGCAAGTGAAACAACTCTGTGTACAGGTCAGGGGATCAGTTACCGGTGTCACCCCAGTGTGGAGCAGAGGGCAAATGAGACAAGAGACCCTGCAGTGACATCCAGGCTATGATGAACAGGAGGAAGCTCTTGGTCTTGTGCTCATGATTCCAAATTAGTTCATTGATTCAAACTGGAAAAGAAAGAAATTAGAAAGGTCAGCCTGTATTACTACTTCCTTTGCTGTCCAATGTCTCTGGAGTTGTGTTATTGTCTTCATGTGTTATGGTGAATGAACTCAGTAAATGACTTATATCATGACCTAATTAGTGCTTCCAAAGGAAGCTAATTTAATTAAATTACAAGGCAAAGACATAAAGGGGACACATCCTTCTCTAATTCAGAACAGTTATGAATTTCATTAGTAAGTTTTAGAATGGTTTACAATTCTGTGCTTTCATTTTGAAGTTCTGGACAATATCAAAAGTCAAATATAAAAACCATTTTCTCATCCACGTAGACCCTCATCTCAGCTTCTGATTGCACATCAAAAGATCCCATAATTTCCTCTTTAAAAAAGTTAAGGTCTTAGGTGTAGAAAACATTCTTTCCCCTCCTTGTGTCCCCATAATCCTCTCACTGCCTGCTCTATTTCTGGTTTCACTACCCTCCCCGCACCTGGACCAGCTAAGCAGGGCAGGACAAACTGCAGCAGCTTGCCTTTGGGAGGATTGAGAAGTGACCTGTGAACTTCATCTGCTTTGTTTTGATCCTTTTAATTTTGTTAGAGGCTGTAGTGGATCTCCATCTCATTATTTTCGGAAAAGAAGTTGCTTTTTTTTGTATTTCCTCCTAAGTTTCGCCAATGAAATATCTGAAAACAGAGTCAATGAAGCTGTAGATTGAGCAAAGTGATAGAGAAAACCCTTACATGACCTCAAAAACTTCATTTCCTCCCCCACTCCACCTTTTTTCTTGTTTCATCAAATAAAAGAATTTATTTATTTATTTATTTTTCCTAATTTGGAGCCCTTTTGATTATCTTTTTTAAAGGACAGCTGTTTGTCATGTTCTGAAGGTTGCAGTTGGACTTAAGCAGTTTACCCTGCAGAATGAAATGTAAAGTGAGGATTTTTTCAGTATGTAGACAAGTATTTTATATACTGTGATTTTGGTGGGAGGTTATTTTTTTTAAACAGTTCATAAAGTGACTGTGTTGTGCCCGGAAATTATTTCTAGAAGTCAACTACTGGGTAATTTCTCCCTCCTGCTCTCATTTATATTATCTTTATAAGTTTAGTGAAATTAATACTGCTGAAATAACATATTTTTGGCTTCACTAATAAGAACATAAGAACAAATTAACTGAAGGTCAGTGAAGTTTCACTGTGTTACCCATGGTTCTGTCAATCTTTCTAGTCTTTGGGTTTCTTTTAATTTAATTGTGAATGTTGTGATTTTCTTTACCTTATATTTAAATCTTTCAGCAATACAAGCTGAAGGCACAAGTAGAAAACTTCGAGTTCACTCTGAAAAAGGACTTTTGTTTCCATCTTTCTTTTACTTTCTAATGATTATGATCTCACTCCTTTTCTGTAGCTGAAAACCATATTTGATGACTACCAATCAGTCACAGGCTTTAGGCCAAGTGTCACTCACATCTTCAGCCTACTACATCACTAATGATCCTTAAAATCCCCCTGGGGTTGCAACATTTGCACCTTCACAACCAGATAGCTAAGGAAAACTGAAGCAGGCGAAGCCTGCTGAATTATTTTGGCATTTAAACTACTTTCCTGCAATGAGAGTGCAGGCATATCAGTTCCACTCAGGAGAAAGTGAGTAAGTAATGAAGTCATCAGTCTTGTGTCAGTGCAATGCACTAAGCTGTCAAAACGCTGCCTGGTGTCTCTTGCTCTTCCCTGTTTTGCTTTGTCACTGCTCCTTCCTGTCTTCCAGTTTCCTTTCTACTCTGACAGTCGGGCCAGCTCAAGGAAAAGGCTGCTTCAGAGATTCCAGCTGTGCTACTGAGAGATTTAACCTGGATGAATAAAAACATGATCATACAGCAGAGAGAAGAAAGAGAAAACCTCTTGGAAGTTTTGTGCATCTGTGAGGGACAAAGAACTAGCATACTATCCATGATTCTCATTTAGTCGAGTCCTGGTCTAGAGCAGGCATAGCATCCTATGGTACTTGGTAATGCACAAATGCATAGGTGAAACTATCGCTACCAACACAATCTTAATTTATTTTTGATTTGGAGCAAAGAAAAGCAACACATTTGTATGTGAATTTACCTAATCCTCTGTTAGAGCATTCTAAGGAGCTAATTAAAATTAACCCAGGAAAACAGAAAATAGGGCACCAGGATTAAAAAAAGAAAAAAAAAGAGTATTCTTAACTAAAGGAATTTTTGGTCTCTCTGGAGTAATTTAACAGCAGCAAAACTAATTCCGTTTGGTAATTTTCAGACAAAAAAAAATGGTCTAAAATTGGAGAGCTACTATGCTTTGGGAGATGGGAAACAAAAGAAATTACAAAATCATGTGCTTAAAATTATGCTAAAATAAGTGAGCAAGTCTTGAAATAAGAAAGACTCACTTTCTGCCTGCCATCTCCATTGTGACTGCCTAGATAGTCTCTTCAGAGAAGGAAACAAAATCCACCTGGTGGTTTACCACAGCAAAAACAAGAAAAAAATCATTTGACACAGACAGATACTTTGCTATTTCCATTATATCATTAAATCGGTTTAGAGCTGCTGCAATCCCGTTTGCCCAGGGAAGGATGTATTTCTCTGTGAGTCCTTTTTCCTAGCTTTATTAAACTGTGAATACAAGAATCATGCATGACCTGCAAAGGATATAAGGTCAGCTGGGTTACATCACTTTTGGTATGTGAACCAGCTGTCAAAAATGCAATAACAGTACTCTCTGGGAGATTATGGTGCTGGAGAACCCTAACATAGGCAAAGCACAGAGAGTGATTTTTCAAGGAGGTGCCTGCTGTCATCAACGCCGCAGAATGAAGCAACTAAATTCCTTCAGTGGCTTTTGAAAACATACCCTGAAGTAGCAAGACACATACAACCTTCTTAATTTAGCCTTTTCATTTAAAAATGTCAACTTTTGTAGGATTTTTTTACACCTTCTGCTTGATAAGTAATTGAGTCCTGGTACACAAATTCCCAGTGCTTTTCAGGTCATACTCTGCCTCCAAACTAAACATACTCAGGTCAAGCTCTGCCTCTAAACTACTCAGAAGTCTATACTACTTCTGCCATTCTAATGCTGTAACACACACAGCCAGCTTCTCACTGCTTGTTTACCCAAGGTTTGTGACAATTTGTAATGCAGTTGCAAACTGTTTTGACCAATCATACCATCCCTGTGTAACTTATTAAATTCCTCCTTAATACTCGAAAATTCAGTTTAGTAATAACCATAATATTTATAGCAGAGTGGAGAGTTCGGTGAAAATTGGATGTGAAAATAGATAGTAGATGCAATTAGGCCAGAAGCAGAAAGGCTTTTAGGGTCCTGTCACTGGCTGATCATACAATGTCAGTAATTCATCTTCACTGAGAGAAGTGCTCCAAGTTGGTGCTGGAACTTCAAGACGACTTTTCAGTGTTCTGTGTAAGCCTTTGCAATCTGATTTTTACTACACATTAACCATTGTTTCAGCAAGGGTGGTATTACTTATGTCCTAAATCACCCATTTGAAATGGGGCTTGAATTTCCTAATTTGCAATCTGCTTCACCAAGCTGTTGTTTTCTGACTTTCTCCTTGCAAATACAGCAGCAGTAAAGACACTGAACAGCATACCTTAAAGCGTTATGCAACCTCTATTAAAATCTTGATCCTTAGGGCAGTGCATTTTCTATAAACACACATGTATCTCACTAGCAGCTGTTGCCAACTATTTTGAAGTCTCTTATTTTCAGGTTTTTCCAACTGCTTTCCCATGCCTTTCTTTTTTTCCCCTACCAACAACCATGTCACGTAAAAATGTTGTCAGATTAACTTCTACTGGCTTTGAAATATATTATAAGAGGGAAAAAACGAAAAGCATTTCAAGAAAATGACTTGTTTCTTATGTTTGCCTGGTATTTTTGGCAGACAAGTTAAGAAAAAGACTGACCATGAATCTTTGAATTTTTGTTGTGTGAATGACAAAACACAAACCTCTGTGAGAAGCATATAATTTTTTTTAAAAAAAAATTCCTACAAAATGGAGATAGAAGACTGTGTGTAGGTAAATTTTTAATAAGAAAAATGTACATCTTTATTAGAGTATTCAGATTAGAGTATATCAATAAATGTACATTGTTACCCCACTAATGATTTCTTGCTACAAAAGCAGCAGCAGGAAGAGAAATGCCAAGTACTTTACCAACATCAACATGTTAGAAATTTCAGGTCCTCTATTTGAGCAGCAATGAATGAATGATATTAAAACATAAGGCATTAGTCATACCAACTACCTTGCAAATACCATGCAGAATCAATTGCTGGAAATCCTTTGGTAAATACTATAAACATGAAATATATTTGCAGAAATTAGACTGATTTACTGGTGGAAAGATGGGCTATGTTTGTAGGTATTCTTTTCAGAGGATCATTCAAGCAGCTGTACCCTGTACATATTCAATATTAGCATATATCACTAATGTGTACATATAGCATTGATGTGTACCCTGGGGAAAAATGAAGTCTTATAATACATTTTTCATTCCATTTTCAATGTCAAACTACTAAATGTGATTCCTTCATTTTATGCTCTGGCTCTTTGCTAGAAACATTTGAATTATTTCAGCCTATTTCCCAACAATAGCGATATTCAGACCAGGATTTGTGAGACTGTAAAAAGCACCTAAGGAAAGTAAATGTATTGGCGGATGAACTAATTTTACTGTGCAGAAATCCTGTATTAGAAGATTTTGAGAAAAGATTCAAGTATCAGAAAGCAGATTGCTATCTGTGTCTGTAAGACAGAAAACATACCCAGATCATGGTGCTGTTTGTCATGAAAAAACAAGATTGATTTGAGAAAATCAAGGGAGATAGTTTCACCACAGAACAGTGGAGATTTTTTTTCAAGTACTTTCAAACATACTTTCCTCACAAATTGGATTATGCTTCTCTTATTTTTGTGTTGTTCTATCTGTTTGTTCTCTCTTCCCTTTTCACAGTATCTCCACTTTCTTTAGTGCCAGTTTTTCAGCACTTGCAATGTATTATCGTGCCCTCTCATTAATCACCACCTAGAGGTAAAACACCATTAATATTTTAGAAGTGTCCAAAATTTCTCACTGTAGGAATACCCCAAGCTTCTTTCATCAAGAGAAAAACTTCAAGCCTTTACTCTGGGTTTGGCTTCTAAATCCTCTGGCCTTGTCACACCTTTCAGAAGTGCAAATAACTACCGTAAATTCTACCATCGTTATTCATAATGATAAAAGATTGAAGTCTTTACATAGAAATGTTTCAGAATAGCCTCCAAATCACATGTGTCTGACATATTTTTCAACAGAAAACAAATTTGGTGAAATATGTGAGCTTTTTTGTACAGTGAGAAGTTGTGTCCAATTATGAGACTGCTTTTGGACAAAATATTGGGAAAAATACAATGTGTTGAAGCACTGAGAACTTTTTTGCACAGAATTTTTATTTTATGGATTCCCCCAGTATTTAAAACAACCACTAAGGAGAAGAAGAAAAAAGATTGCATTATCCTGGAAAGGATACAGAGGTGAGCTGAAGAAACCTTTTACAGTTCCTTATCTAAGTAATGTGAGCCAAACAGCTGAGATACAGTCCCCAGGTTCCCAATGGAAGCCTGAAAAAGTGTGTATATCTCTTGCATCTGAGTGCCTCAGCAGCAGGAATGTGTTGGTCTTCAAAGTTCCTGTGGAGAAGAAGAATATTACTGCCCCTTTTTACACAAGGGGTGATGGGGCAGAAAACACAGTGGTTCCTGGTTCACAAACTCAGCCAGTGATGGAAAAGCATCAGTTCCCGAATTCCTTCCTTCCTTCCTTCCTTCCTTCCTTCCTTCCTTCCTTCCTTC
>JAHLSL010000017.1:4150172-4166398 GCA_025920805.1 Petroica traversi
TTCCTTCCTTCCTTCCTTCCTTCCTTCCTTCCTTCCTTCCTTCCTTCCTTCCTGCCTTCCTGCCTTCCTGCCTTCCTGCCTTCCCGCCTTCCTGCCTTCCTGCCTTCCGGAATTCCAGAATTCCAGAATTCCAGAATTCCTCCCTTCCAGAGTTCCTTCTGGAATTCCTTCCTTCTGGAATTCCAGAATTCCTCCCTTCCAGAATTCCTTCCAGAATTCCAGAATCCCTCCATTGCAGGATTCCTTCCAGAATTCCTCCCTTCCTTCTGGAATTCCTTTCTCCCTTCCTCCCTGAATTCTTGAATTCCCTAATTCCTTCCTGAATTCCTGAATTCCCTAATTCCTTCCTGAATTCCTGAATTCCTGAATTCCTTCCGGAATTCTTTCCAGAATTCCTTCCTTCTTCTCATCCCACACTATCATGACCTTTCTCTGTGTGCCAGCAGAAGTGTTCATGCCACCATCAATGAGATCCTGAAATTGAGATGTTCCTGTGTTAAAAATGAAATATTTTCTTCTTTTGTGGAGGGGGAGAAAGGAGAAACAGACCAAGCACTTGCATGCCGTGCTTTGTGTCCTGGTGCAGCACCTCTGCCGACTGAGTTGCTGCTTTTGGAGCCAGCTCTGGACCTCCTTAGCAGAGAAAATCCTGTGCTAAATCCTGTGTGCGACTTCAATGTGCTTTGAGCAAAGATGACTCTGGTAAAGCAAGGAAGCTGCAGCTGCAGGTCCCAAACTTCAGGCAGTAACTAATAGCTGCATTAGCCTTCCCTTCAGTGCTGATCTGGGAATTGCCCTAACGTAAAGAATAAGTTTCTAGAGCTACAAAGCATCCAGCAGTAGCCAGCAAAAATTTATTAAGTGCATAGGTAATATGAGTAATCTTATTAACATACTTCCAGGACTAACTCTCATATTACTGAATTTACTGTATGTCAATAATATTTAAACACAGATATTTAGCTGATCCATCTTTTATTTTGTTTGTAAAAATAAAATTTAAAAAAGAAAAACCCACCCAAATGTCAAAGGGGAAAATAGACCCCATTATAAGAATTGCCACTGGAACAGTTCAAAAATAATTGAATGTGTAGCTGCAAGTACAGACTACAATGTAAAGTAACAGCAGGTATAATGTTTCTTCTCTCTAGGGAACATAGAAGGGTGGGCTGGAATGGGGGACAGTATATACCTGCCAGCATTTTGTTGGCACATACATATACAGAAACATCTTTTCCATCTTAACTGAAACTGTGGGCATTTGGGAAGAGTGACTTGGCCATATAACAGCCCTCTGTAACAGTATGTCTTCAGAGTGGAGTTATTTTTTGACTCTTATTTCAGCTCTGCATTTTACTTCATTCGTCATGCCACACTGACTGATGCTGTCAGTCTCTGAAGGATGATTAAGTTGGAAAGAGAAGTTAGAGACAGCTTTTCACCTTCATTCAGTGTTCTCATTTTCCCTGTTTACTGGCAAGCACCTAGCTCACAGGGACAGAGGTTTTTCAGAAAGAGCTAGACCTTGTAAAGGCTTCAAATTTGTTCCTTGGCTGTTGGCAAGTGACCTTAAGCTAGAGGACCCCTCTCCAAAGCCATGCCGTGGTCATTACTACCCACTCTTTGTTGCTACAGATCCAGATATGTCATTGATCATTTCATTATTATTTAATTGATAATTTCCTTGAAATGATAACAGTTAGGTGATGTAACTCAGCTATTCAAAGGTGCTCAAGGTCTGAGACCAATGAGACAACTCCATGTACTGCCAAGAGAAAGGACTAGGTGAGGTTTTCTGTGAAGGACAACAGGAATACCCAAGGGAGCACCAAGTTAATGAGGATTCATTAGCCCAAAATAGCTTGGCAATCTGGCTCCTTGCACCTCATCTCAGTAAAAGCTGGACTCAAGGCTGAGGGTCAATATACAGCCTGACTCTGCAGCGAGGACATGCTTAATGGGGCTATTACATTTTCCACATAAGGGAAATCCACCACTATTTATATCCAGCTTAGTACTTTGGATTCAGGCAGAATACTTCTGAAACTACATCCATCCAATATTAATAGCATCTGTCTCGCAGATTAACTATCACATTGTGTTTTTATTTAAACATCATCACTGAGCAATCACTCACTAAATTATTTAAAGGAAACAACAAAAAATTGTTTTAAGGTCACAAGGAGGATGTCAGTGAGCCAGTATTACTAAGCATTTTAAAACCTGGAAGATTTCATTTTAAGGAAGTGTAATAATGCCTTTCTTTGGCATATGTAATTCTATATTTTATATTTATGAAGATGGACATTTCTGAAGTGTTTAATGAGCAGCAATATAGTTCCTCAGTTAAAATGCAGAGCCTTATACTATTTTTAATATTATCCAGTAAGTAACTCAGTGCCATATGCTTCTGTGGTTTGACTGCCAAAGAATGCAGCAAGTTGCTTTGGAGGCTGCCTCCACACCCCCAGCCAAAACCATGTTTGTGGTACAGAGCTATTGATGTCCTACCAGTGTGGAACTGAAAAATGGCCCCACAGAGGAGTTATGCAGAGGTTCTGCTAACTCCATTGAACAGGATGTGGCTTGGACCCATGTATGGAATCAGGGCAAAGCTTAAATACTAGACATGCTACACTGGAAAACGACAGTACAATTTGCAAACAGAGAGGTGCTTACTCCTCTGGGTTGACAGATGACCTCTGCTCCCCAAAGCATGAGCCACATTCTTAACTTCCATATATCATCTTAGGGTATATTCAATATTTTAGACTGGGAAATGGCAAGACACCCAGTCCACTTCAAACTTCTGCCATTTCCCCTCTTATCTTGGCAGGCATAGGTGACTGAGCTAGAAACATATGCATGAAGCTTAGAGAATGGGAAAAAAATATATAAATTATCATCAACAATAAAATGTGAACATGAACAGAAATTGAAGAGGTCTGTTTGTTGCAGACATGCCTTTATTTTTTCATCCTGCTGTGCATTATGTTGGCTAAATATTTAGTGCAACATTTACCGGTTGTGTTCAGAATGCAAATCCTTAGTTTTTAATTGTTTGTCACACTTACTCAAGATTAAGCTCTCATTTTGCACTGACTGGATTACTTCCATAAACTCTAACAAATAAACACTTGTATTCTCATCTTATTTTTTTAACACTATGCAGAAAAGTTCTGGTGTCTGGTAATCACAAGGATATGCAAAAAATACCACTGTTTTAATTCAGCATATGGGTATCTGTTGATCACCCCAGCAATATTGGGAGCCACAATAACATAAAAACCACACCCTAAGGTGAGTACCAGGACCTTCTTCAGATGCAATTCTCATGGCACTCTCATCCAGTGAGGATTGCAAAAAATCAAGAGACTCATTGAAATTGCTAAGTTTCTAAATCAGTTAATTTTGTTGTAGTAGTTCTGATTTGATGGTAGAAGCATGATGTGATGAAGACTCTGAGCTCAAAACCTCGTGTTGTTTTTCTGGCTGCAATAGCTGTCTGTAAAAAGAAAGATACTATGTAGACTTTGTTTTGCTAAATGAAGACAGACAAAACTATTTCCTCCCCTTTCCACAAAGCAGCTGAACCTCCTGTGCTTAATATGACAGAAAACAATTAAAATAAAATTTACCTCACACAAACTCCAGCCGCAGCCTATTCAGATATTTTCTATACAATTGAATATTTTCAGCCTAAAAATAATAATGGTTGAGAAGGGATATAAATGGAAACAAAGGAGAAACAAATCTGAAACAGATGTTAAGAAGCACTCCCAGCACAGGAGAGCTGATGTGCTGAAAAGCTACCAGGGGGCAGGACATTGAAAGATTCCTCTCAAAAAATCTGTGAGGAAGAGCAGAACAAGAAGGCTTGCTTCAGATATCTCCTTGTCCTCTATACTCTCATGCCACCACCTAAGGGAATTCTTTTCTTACACATCACGGTCTGTGGCCAATTCAAGCCCACTTTAAAACAGAAGCAAAAATGTGAGAGAGAAATTTTGAGTGAATTTCAGGTTAAAAGAGTAAGAATGAGTAAAATAATTGTTGTGTTCTTTTGTCTCCAACAAAAATAAGCAAGTTTGGCCTAGGGTGTGACTCTGAGGAGTTTAAAACCCATGCAGTATCTTGTCATGCCATTAGTACTTTGTTCATGAAACAGGTAATCTTGACAGTCTGGAAGATGAAGGGAAATTAATTTTTAACCAGTATAATGACCATGTTGGTAGCTACACAATTTACAGTGAATGTATTAGGAATGTCTCTAAAAATAACAAAAGTACTACCTGTTGAATTGAGCACCCACTGTGATTATCTCCACTCAGGCTGTTAAGTTATCCTTAAAGATTAATATTTAAAGTATCCTGTAAACTACTCTGCAATCATTGGTGCATCCTTCAAAACTGTAAGAGAGACAGGCATAGCCCAGGGAAAATGAGCCAAAAGGTAACATGGATTTCTTTGTCAGACACCTCAGCACTCAGTTCCCAATTCCCACACTAAGTCCTCTGTTCCTGTAGTCAGTCCTTGTCTCCCACCCCCAGTTTGTTGTGGCTACTTTGTCAAAGAGGATATTTGCATGTTTCTGTGGTTTTTAAAATGTGGACAGAAGCCCACAGGGGAATTCATTCCCTCAGGAAACCAGAGGGTCTATACTGAGTGATTTCAGGGGAGAATTTTCAGTTCTCCACATTCCTAAATCCTGTGGATGCTCTGCAGAGCCTGATTGTTGATGCCCATGGGACATGTGCAAAGGACAGCAGTGATGAGGAGCCAGAGGCAATCTGTGCATTGCTGAGTTAGTCTAAGTAAGCCTGAACTACACTACAGCACCTGTAGCACAGGTAGCTAAAAGACAGGACTTTAGCAGCAATATTCTTGCTCATCAGATCCAGAAGGCACAACTCAGGCAAATCCAATCTACTGGCATTTCTAGAGCAACAGGTTCTAGTCCATCCTCACAGGTAAGTACCAGGAAAGAATGGCAATTGTTTGGGATGAGGTTTTAAACTGCTCCTGTTCAGAATTTTTAAAGTATCTCTTCATGCCTTCACAGGACAGGGAACCACTCACCACCTTCTCCTTCAGGAAGACTTGTTGAGTATGCCACCTGCCATTGACAAAGGAATAACTCAAGGAAGAAGCTGATTGGGCATGCAAAACTGGGTTTTACATTTGAAATTACTTCTTCCTGCCCAGTAGATGGATGCATGTTTTCCTTATAAACACATAAAGTTTGATTTCTTTCATACCCAGAAATATTCTTGTCTAAACTACAAATTCTGTGCTATGGAAGAGATGCAGCATCAGAATTCAAAGCCAAGATATTCCATGTCCACTAGGAAATCCAGTTATTTTCTTGTTGAGCTCAGCCCGCTAAGCAAAACGTTTGCATTACTCACAAATCAACAAGAGCCAACATGCTTAGAAATCAGAGTAGTCGTATAAAACCCTTCTGCATGTCCTTCCTTTTGGAGTGTCACTGCAATGAAAATCCTTTGCAGCTGTCATATGAGGGGATGACATAAACAATGCCTAGAAGGGATATGCTCTACTTATGAAATGGTCATTTTTTTTTTTGGTGAGAGATGATACACATGTAGCCAGTCAAATAACAAGGGTTTGCTAAGGCAGGCTATCCCTGTACATTTTATAATCCCACTTCAGTAACTAATTTCTGGATAAAAAAAAAGAAAGCTCAAAATTTCTAAAAGCAACTCTCTTCTTATTAGGAGAATTATTAATGAAGATATTGTGTGTGTGCTGCTGGTACTTTGGTGATGTGTGTTTAGACTGACTTCTTCCTACCCCTTCCAGACTCTTCTTTCTGGCACTTCATGGTCCTTCTTTGAAATCTTATACAAGATTTTGTATCTTTGGTGTTTCTTTGAGGGTTTGTCTTCTGAGCCAGCACACACTGACTTGTGGGGCAGTAAGGGGTTAGTAGCCCACAGTCCTTTACAGGGATAAACTTTTCTCATAGTGTAGCCAGTTATCTCAGGATCTTCACATCTTCTGCTCTTCAGGCCAATCTGTCCTGCTCTTTGGGGACATGCTTTGGTTGGGATTTGCTGCTGCCTCCATCTGTCAGCATGGCTATTTGATTGCTGAACTAGCTCACTGTATCATGGAATCATTTAGGTTGGAAAGCAACACTAAGACCATCAAGTTCAATTGTTAAGAGTGCTGTTTTCACCATTAACAATATCCCAAAATGCCACATCTACATATATCTGGAACACTCCCAGGGACAGTGATTCCACCACTTCCTCGGGCAGCCTCTTCCAATGCCTTATTACCCTTTCAGAGAAGAAATTTTTTCTAATATCCAATCTAAACTTCTCCTGGTGCAAGTTGAGACCATTTATTCTTGTCCTATCACTCATTACATTGGACCTGAGGCTGACCCCCACCTGGATACAACCTCCTTTCCAGGAGTTGTAGAGAGCATAAGGCATTCTCAAGCCTTCTTTTCTCCAGGCTAAGTACCCCCAGCTCCCTCAGCTGTTCCTCAAAAGACTTGTGCTCCAGACCCTTTATCAGCTCTGTTGCCTTTCTCTGGACATGCTCTAATTCCTCAATGTCTGCCTTGCAGTGAGAGGCCCAAAACTGAACAAAGGATTGGAGAAGCATCCTATTCATCTCTTAGGGTGAACACTGACTTTTCCCTGTTTTCCATGGGGACTCAGGGAAAGCTGGTTTGTAATCAAGCCAGAGGTGGACTTTGGTGATCCTTGTGGGTCCCTACCAACCCAGAATATCCAGTGATTCTATGAAACTGCCCCTGCTGATTAATTTTTTTCAGCAGTCAGTAATGTCGCATAACCCATTATGAGAAGCCTTCAGTTTCCTTACCCAAAATCTCAACTGCTTATTGTCCAGAAAGTTTAACTTCCAGACACTGAAGTGGCAAGTAGCTATAAATGTGCAGCCCTTCCCCCTGAAAGTGAGCCATGAGGAGCTGTGCAGGGCATGGCAAGCACTCTGAGAAATGAATATGGACAGAAGGATTTATCCCAAGATGGAATTATGTTCTCTATGCTGATACAAATAAGTTAAAGCTATTGCTCAAGCACAGTTCATGAAAAGGTGTTAGAGAGAGGGAGAGCTAAATTCCACTGTTATAAAATATATGCATGTAAGCTAGATTGTAGGCCAGCTCTTTTTGGAAAAACAGTGAAAAACTGTGGAATCACTGTGGAAAACACAATATATTCACAATGTTGATATTGAATAAGGATCCCCGGAGTTCCCTTGCCTTCACAAGCTACCTAAATCAAGGGTGCAGTCCAACCACAAATTAATTACTATTTTCAGTATGTCTCAAACTCCATCAAGTTGCTTCTAAATATAGTGAAGTTGTAGAGAAGGATGTGGGAGTGACTGGAACAAACCCTCAATAAACAAACAAATAAGCAAGCCAATAAACCTACCAAAAAAAATAAAATTTAATGTGCAATGCCCTTAATCTGCACTCTTGAGCAGATTGATCAGTGGTCTCCAGTTTTTCATGTTTGTTGCCACATGGTGTATGCAAGCCATGCCAAGACTCTGAGGAATCAGGGAAGCTGGAGTCTGGCTGGCATAAGAAATCATTCCTAAAGTGCCACTGCCTGTGACATGAGGAATCATTCCAACGTCTTTGCTTGCCTTCAGGACCTTTTTCTGACAGGTGCAGCAGATGAACTTCTCTTACAGCCTTCCTTGCGAGCATGAGACCAACCCGCCACCAGTCCAGGATGCCAGATGACAGAGGAAGGTGGCTTTGCTCACACTCACAGGACTCGCAGCATTCTTGTGAATGAGAAGCAGGGACCTCCTCTTCTGCAGAAGGAACTGCTGAATGCTCTGATTTACTGTCACCATGGGCCCAGGAACATGAAAAGCATGAGCTTCCTGGTCTTCCTCTGTCATGACACATGAACTTCCATGACACAGTGTCCTCTGGGCTGAGAACCACCCTGAATTGCCAGACAAAATGTTACAGCTGGGACTGGAAATCTGTTGCATCTCTGGAGTGCAGATGAGCCCCAAATTTTGCAGTGACCTGACTGATTCAAATAGTGGGGCAGGATTTACTCCAGCTCAAATTTTATCTCTGATAGGAGAAGGCAGAGGGGCTGCTGAGCCAGGTTAGCCAGGGCAGTGGGAGTCATGACCCTGGTCTGAGGTGGGTGGCAGGAAGCCAACACCAGCCTGCAGGACCCTCACTCATCCACCCCCTCCAGTTCCCACCCTTCATCCCAGGGAGAGGCAGAAATTGTTCTGGCCTCTGGGAGCTAAGGCAGCTAAGTCAGACTGTGGAGAGCAGGCTTAGGTAATGCTACATGGAAATGCTTCACAGTTCAGCTGTTTAAAACTTCGAAATAAAATGGACAAGGCTGTGTTAAGACAGATAATAGCACTCAATAGGTTGTGTGGCTGGTTTAATGAGTAGTTTGTTCCTCAGTTTCTGTTAGTTGCTGGAGTTGTGAAATTTTTAAAAAATATATGCACAAAATGTTGACAGCTATTTTGACACTTGGTTTGCTGTCAAAGAGACCTAAAACTAAGGATTTTTTTTTTTTTTTTTGTAAAGAGGGGAAGATACTGAAGATTCATTAAGTGAGTTTTCTACTTAAAAATCACTTGCAACAGAAGCAGAAAAGAAAGGAAAACGGCCTACATTTCCTAGCTAGGAATAATGTCCATAACTACACAAGAAACCCTGTGAAAGGAGGGTTTGGCCCTCAGAAGACTAAAACCCAATCTTGTGGTTGTAATCATAGGGAAATAATGCACACACACACAAAAAATCTTTCATCACAACCTCAGCACATATTGTATGTGAGAAACAGCATTCATTATTTAAATGTTTTACAGTATTTTACAGATTTAGGGGCTTATTTTCCCGTGTCCTTCCTGAGAGCCTTCTGAGTTAAAATAATGGCTCATTATTTGGGCAGCAAAGCACTCCTGAAAAGTGTTTTCTTTGTTTTTGCTCATGAATTACTGATGGAAATGAACAGCTGAAAAATTAAGTCACCCTGGTAGTTTGGGGTAAAAAAAAGCCTTCAACTTCGAGTTTGAGGTCTGTTACATGTCTTTAGAAAGGGAGCGGCTTCTCTCTACTATTTTATACCAACTTTTTTCAGTCTTCATCAGCTGCATTTGTCCTTTAGGACTCATCTGCATTGAAGAAAAGAATGACAGAAAAGCCAAAAACATTAAGTGATTTGGTTATAACATATTTTAAATTGTTTAAACATGGCTTTGCATCACAGTATGGACTACAGCTAACCTGGTTGTAGCTTTGAAGCTGTAATCGAAGGGCTTTTCTACAGTAAAATACTGAACTTATGCTTTATTCCTACTATGGAAATAGCAGTTGCATTAACATATGTGGGTGCTGTTGTTTAAAGACCAAACAGGTTCAATTCACGTGCTGGATGCAATGTAATTTTTTGGTAACACAAGCCTACCTCTTGTGTCTTGTATATATATATACATATATATATAATATATATTCAAATATATGACAATATTTGGTGCTGGTGGTATATATTTGCAGTCAGTTTCATTTGGAGTTAGTTTTTGAAGGACCACAAAGGAGCACTAGTGAGACACTGAATTTACCTGAAGGTAAACTGATACCTTACATATACTTCTTTTTCTTTTCTTCATTACTGCTGAAATTCAATAAATGACTCCTCATTAGCAGATACTAAGAACTGTTACAAAGAATACAATCCTCTGGCAAGGCTGGCAAAAGTGCAATTGACCCATCAAATAGCACTGAACAGGTTGTTTCTAACAGAAGTATGGATCAGAGGCAAACTTGATTGTGAAAGAGAATTTAACCCTTTGAAGAGTCTCATCTCCCCGTTCCCAAAAATGAGCACAAAATTTAAATGAACCCAAAATCACTGCTGTTAATGACAAGTTAGATTTGGAAAAATTCTGAAAGCTTTTTTGGTTTGTTTTTAGCCTTTGAATTTATCACAAGTTTATATTTCCCACGATGAGAGATAGTCCTTCCGCTAAAAAATAAGATAACATGGTAAAGAAAGAGGAAAAGAAAGAAAGGAAAAACAGTTTCCTGAACTCCTCATAGTATTCCCAGAGGACAGCTCCGGATCAACTGGAAAGTTTCACAAGCTGCCGATGGACATCAGAGAGTAAAGGCTCATTTGAGCTGTGGCTTTGGTGAGTCAATCTGCTCACACTTCATCAGGAGTGTCAAGGGATCCTGATAAAATGATAACAAGGCTGTGCACTGGGTAGAGGAGAACATAAATAAGCGATTTAATTCCATTTGTTTTAGCATTTCTTTATATTCGTATGTTCGAATCATATCACACCAGCCCAGCCTTTGTACTCAGAGAGTTCCTCGGAATTGGATTAGGTAATATATCGAAAGCTGTATTTCTTGAAGTGCCTTTGGGGTTCATGTGTTTGTGTGTTTATGTGTGTGCATTATTTCCCTGTGATTGTGTTTTTTATATGCAGAAAACAACTAAACAATGCTTCTCCCAGTCACTCTGCTAGAAAGCAAGGTCATCTCCTGAGAGTCATTTACTATAAAAGCTTGTGATGAATAGACAAATTTATGTGCAAAAATATAGGAATATTACGGAACAGTTGTTAGTTTCCACTTTATTTTATAGCAACAGACAACACTAAGTAAGCAGTCAGCAGGAGGAGCAGGGCTCCATGTTAAATCAAAGCTTTGTGACAACTCTTTTTCCCAGTGGAAAGGACACCAAGGAACAGCCACCAGACCTCACACTGCTCTGAGCTGTTGAAGAGAGGTCAGCACAGGAAATGTGGCATATTTCCAAATGCACAGGAAACTACTGACAAAGCTTGATTCAGCTTCAGAGAAAGATATTGGACTTTTTTTGTATGAGTATTAAAGGTAAAATTCCAACAAACCTGAAGAACACCTCCTCAGGGGAAGATTGTGTCCTTCAGCACCCTGAGCTATGTTCTTCTTAACCAGCAAAGCTCAGCAGCAATGTTGCCCATACTTCTTACACTGAATAAGCAAGCTCATCATGGAAGGCTTGTTTTTCTGAGATATCTGCAAAGTACCTGGTGTTCTTCCAGTACATGCTGGAATTAATAGTAGTCATTTTTATTTCCTTCTCTTTACTACTGGCAGCCAAGATGCTCCTGTATGGTCAGGTATGATACTGTGTACCCAATGGCTTATATACTAAATAAGTATCTGCATATAGACATTGTTTACTACATGCATTTATTTGGCCCAAGCTTTTTCATTTATTGTTTCATAAATGCATAATATACACCTGCCTGCTGCAGAGCTCTTGCCCATGTCATTGCCACATCCTGGCGAGCTGCTCTTTCCTCCCATGCAGTGCATTCCCAAGCAGTGTGGTCAGCAAGAGGAACAAGGGTCAGGCATATTGCCCTTGGTCCATGTACTTGGAACTGGCACTGACCTTGGAAAACAGAGGAAAGAAAAAAACAAGGAAAAAAAAAACAAGATTTTTTTTTCCTCACTCCCAGAAACCGTTCTATAATTGTGTGGATTTCTGAGTGTCTAGATCAGATGCAAAGCGAAATTTTGGAATATGAAGTTGGGGATCCCAGAAAAAATGGGGCCATTCCTTTTGGGTAGCAGCCCATAGTTAGATCAAATTATGCTGATCATGAAACTGTATCTTAGACAGGAACCCACAGCTGCAATTGCAGAGTTCTGGAGCGTGCGCAGAGCAACTGGAATATTCTGGAAATGTAACAGGGAAGATTCAAGAGTTCACAGCTGAGCATGTGCAAAGTGAAGTGAGTCAAAGGTCTGAAAGTTGGCATCACTGTGGGAGGATTTCCAAAAATCAGCACACCACTAAGGCAAACAACTTTCTCTCTGTCACGTTTCCAGCTCTTCTTCCAAAGCATGGGACAACATATCAGTCAAAAAGAAATACATATTTTGCCTAAAGAATAGCTCGAGAAAAACTGAATTCTTTCACTGCTGCTTCCTAGGAACTCTGACCCTGATGTTATTTCTTACATGGAAAATTTTATCTAGAACAATTCAGTTTAGGCAGCAGAAGGTTGTGGAGAGAGAAGTGGTAGCCCATCTACCTTCTTCCAGGTTTCAGATGCCACCTGCCCCATCTGCTGTGGTTTCTGATCACCACTGACTCAGCACTCTCAAGCTCCTGGAGGTCAAGACAATCAATGAAAATAGTACATTACCCTGACAAGTCCTTTCCTTCCTCTTCAGGCTATGAGCCAAGATCATCAAGTCAAACTGCAAGTCCACCAACAAGCCATGTCACCAAGTGCCACATCTGCAAGTCTTTTAGATCCCTCGAGGGATGGTGACTCAACAACCTCCCTGGACAGCCTGTATCAATGATTGACAATAAAGTGAAGAATATTTTCCTAATATCCAATCTAAACCTCCTTGGGCTCAATTTGAGGCTGTTTCTTCTTGTCCTATTGCTTTTTACTTGGGAGAAGAGACAGACCCCCACCTGGCTTTTTCTCCTCACGACTTAGAATCCCTACAGAAAGACCAGGTAAAAAAAAGCCATGCCATATCACTGACATGCTGCCTTCATACTTGGAGTCTATGTTCATCTTCTACTCCTTTCAGATAGTCGTAGAGAGCGATAAGGTCTTCCCTGACCCACCTATTCTCCAGGTTAAACAACCCCAGCTCCCTCGGGTGCTCCTCACAGGACTTGTGCTCCACACCCTTCACCAGCTCCATTGTCCTTCTCTGGACACGCTCCAGCACCTCAATGTCTTCCTCATAGTGAGGGGTCCAAAACTGAATACATGACTCAAGGTGTGACCTCAGCAGTGCCAAGTACAAGGGGACAATCACTGCCCAGTCCTGCTGGCCAGTCCTGCTGATCCAGGCCAGGATAGCTTTGGTTTTCTTGCCACTTGGATACACTGCTGGTTCATGTTCCATGTGGGTTTCTGATGGGCAACTTTCCAGTCACTCTACCCAAAGCCTGTAGCCTAAACTCTTATATGTCTATTCAGATAAGTACCATAGTAGTGTTATAAATGACTAAGATCTTACCCTCTCACCTCTTACTTAATTCAATAAAAAATAAAGGCACATTTTTCAAAAGCTGTTTCTCACTGTAAGGGCTCTGTGTCTGGTCATCACAGAACTCTGGAGCAACACGTTGCATGATACAAATCTAGATGAAAAAATGTATGGGCAGCAGGACAGAGAATCAAATGCATTGCAAGAACAGTGTAGATAAAATTTATTTCGTCAGACAATGTGGCAGGTGAACTTGCCTTAATTAATGATAAATTAGAACTGGAATTGAGCCAGCATTAGTTGTGAAGATCCTAAATATAAAATAAATTTTTTTAGAACAAAAAACCTCACTTAAATTCAGTGCTTTTTCTGCTGTTGGAATGATGAAAGACAAGCATGCAGACTTTAGGATGTCTGTAGGTACTGTAGTGATTTGAACACCCTAGTGCTAACTGTATCAAAATGGATGCCTATAATGATTCTATATAGTCCATGTCTAGTATCCATAGTACTTGGCAAATTTAGTGCTGGAATATTCCTATATGCAGGCTGAGGTTTCAAATTACTGACGAGTCCTTCTGCTTCTTTAAATGTGGTATTAAAAGTACCTTAGAAGTCTGAGCAGTTTCACCCTTTTTTAGGCTTGTCCACTCATTATATTGTGCCAAGGTTTCTTAGGTAAACTTGATTGACAGACACCCATCTTTATCCTCTGCATGGCTGGAGGTCAGCTCTGGTGGAAGGTAATGCTTTTTTAATTAGCTGCTAGGGTATTACATTTCCTTTGTGCGGATTGCATGTTGCATTCCTGTGAGTCACTGTCTGAAGAGATGGTCTTGGCATTCACTGTTAGGCATAACACAGACAAGTGGAGAAGATATGTAAAGATTCATATCAAAGATGTTTATAAAAATTCTTGGATATAGGCAACCTCCAGGTTTTCCAGAAGTGACTGTAAGAAAAGAAAAACAATAGAATTAAAATGATGACCAAATCCAAAGGTACTTATTGCAGTCTGCACCAGGAATCACAAACCCAAATTGCTGGCTATTAATTGTGGATGTCATCTCAAGTCTTTCACACACTTGATTCAGTTAGAATCAAAAGGATAAAAAAAATTCTGTGCAGATAGGGGCAAGAAATCATCTGTTCAAGACGACAGCAATCTGTAGAATACCTTTGTAACTGGATTTATGTTTACCTAAAATCACCCTGTGGAAAAAGAGATCATGGCAAGAACCATAAAAATTTCCAGCAATCCTCTAATAATGTACAGGTGTTTGTTTGATGAAAACACAGTACATTTGAATATTTATACAATACAGTTTCTAGCAAGCCTACAGTAGACTAGAGGTGAAGAGAAATTGCAGAAAAAATGGAAAGACAAGGCTTCCATGCAGATTCCACATAGTTTGGCAATATGTTCTCCACACTCCTAATATTTATCTAGAGTAATTTGTCATTGTGCAAAGTAAAAATATGCAAAGTGCTGCTACCAGGACTAAGCTAGGCCTATGATAAAAATCTTTGTGAGACCCAAAACTCAGAGATTTCCTTAGAGGAAGTCAGTCCACTGCAGTTTAAGGAGCAATAGCAGGTCAGTAGGGGCACTTGGTACTGAGAATACTCATCAAAATGGGGTTCACCAGAACCAGTACACTTAATATATGAATGAACGCGACAGCAACATTTTTGGAAAAATGTCCCCTTTCTTTTCTGGTTGGAACTTCCACCTATAATATGTTTTCCTAACTAAGTACTTGCTCCTGGAACTAATTCAGTAAAGCTCTCTCTCAGGCAGGGACTCATTTACACTTAGATTATCCCTGCAATTCAGAAAAAGTGGAACAAAATGAGACCATATATTCTGTGCACATAAACAGTGAGATCTGGCCTCAGTCCAGGTGGTATTATATCTCATAGCATGTAGAAGTATGTGCATATGTTAGGTGTAAACATTCATAAATATCCTTCAGTCTTCCCTTCAATAAGCTGACTCTGTAAGTGTTTTCACTTAAACTGGGGAATTGCTACTTGGAATAACACTTCCAGAGATAATGTCCCAGAGAGAGGCAGAGGCATAGGCTGATGTTATATCTTGCTTACACACCAATTAATCTGCATGTAAAGGAAAGGGCATTCCAGACAGGACTGGAAACTCTCCCAACTCCAGCTAGGTCCATGTGGTCTCAGACAACTTAGTAGCTACCTTGCAGAAGACTAGACAAAAATGTGTAGCAATGTCCAGGATGGTCAAATAATGATGCACATAGGATATTAGTAGAATCTATGTGCATAACTCAGGGTAAACTTCTTTGTTGTGTCTGTATATGATGATGGGGAGAGAAAGACACGAGAGGCAGAAATAATATCTATGGCTGATTGCTCAATATTTTAATAATATGGAGACCATAGTTTTCAAAACAAGAATTTATTACTTGGTATGAACTGTCACTTAATTTTTTATTTCTCTATTTTTAATAAGATATTTTAGAATTTTTAATTTATTTTTTATGGTTTCAGAAGTTTATTTTATTGATTTTCTTACTACTCACCTTTCTAGCCTGTCTGCCTTTGTACAGCATGATGACAAGTAATATCTGTCGTAGCAGTGGGCATTGATTCTGGGTTTTTCCTATCCTCAGTGTGTGTGTGTACAGTGAGAAGAACATGGTGCTTTAAATACGTATTATAATACAGTTTTTCTATGAAGGTGAGCATAGACTCTAAGACTGAAGGCAGCATGTCAGTAATACTGCACTGGATGTTTTTTACCTGTTCTTTCTATAGGGATTCTAATTTGTGAGAGGAGAAAAAGTAAAGTTGTCTTTACTTTTCCATCACATTTAATTGGCTTGTGTAAACTGCAGGAGTCTCACTCAAGATTTATAAACAAACACACCATTATGTTCCTCATTAGTTTGAAGAATACCTGGGTAAGTGGGAGCCGTCAGATATACAATAAGTGCTCCCCTCCCTTTTTGCTTATATAATAATCCCAGCATTCAAAAGACTAATCACTACACACTGGTCTACAAAGCATCTTATTTCCTTGTCAGATTTCTCTGCTGAGCTTAGCCATGCTTGTCAACTTCCCAGATCCCCCTTTCAATAACGGGTTTATTCTTAGCATCTTGCCAGATGCATTCCTAGGAGTAAACCATGGAAGAGTGAAGTTCTAATTTCTTTATCTCAGTCAAGAAGA
>JAHLSL010000017.1:4166889-4235995 GCA_025920805.1 Petroica traversi
GTTGTGCTGCTGTATTATTCTCTGTTCTCTAAGTTTGACTTTCACCTTAATTTTTTGTACTAAATTCCTAAGAAGATCCTGTATACTAGCTTACTATATCAGAAACTATATTACTAATTTTCTCCACTGATGATAAAACAAACAAACTCTGGTTTAAATTCCCACCAAAGGAAAGGAAATTCTTTTTTCAATAAACCAAATAATCCTGGATTAGATTGGATCAGAACTTTGCTGTTTTACTCAGCACGATTTAAAATTATATTCACAGTATAAAAAGATTATCTACTTAGAAAATAAGGATGATGGGATTTTATAATCAGGGATTTGTGGTTTTCTACATAAAAATTACTCTCAGTCCTGTCATTTTATTGTTCAGTAGGAGGAGTTTATGAAGATCAAGGTAAAAAAACAGATTAATTCACAGTGTTTAGACTATATATGTGTGGATAATGCTTCTGGCTGCCAATCCATTTTAAAAGGAGGAGACAAGACACAAAGGCTGTTTCACTGTTCTTGGGGTTGGACAAAAGAGCAGTAGAGACAGAACAGCTCCTTCACAGCTAAAGACCATTCTCAATTCTCCCTCTCTCATTCTTATCTCCCTCTCAGGTTACTGCATTTTCTGTTCCACTCATGCCATTGCAGTAGTGCTGAGGACAAGTGAGATAATGCTTGGCCCAAATCCAGGCAATCATTTTGGAGTAATTAGTTTAGGTACTGCACACCCAGCCCATACCTTTTTTTTTTTTTCTTTTTCAGGTAGGTATCAAGTTGCTCACATTACCTGATTACCTGCCTGTGGAGGGCCAGCCCCAAGGTGCAGGTAAAGCTCGTCCCCAGGTAGCAAGCGTGGGTTTAATTGAATGTATCAGTTTGTTCTGGGAAATTTAGCTCTGCTATAGCGACTTATTTTTCCTTATGCTGCTGTGTGCAATCTCCCTTTTGCAGCTCAGCCTTTTCGGTACTTTTAGCCCAAGAGTACAGTCTGTGTTGTGATGACCTTGGAGCTGCTGTTAATTCTGCCTTTGCTTTTTTTGTTCCTCCATTTATTTGGAGAGCAGGGAAAAGAGCAATGTGCAAGTTTTAGGGCTCAGCAATTTTCACCCCAAGAAACTCTGGGCACAAGCAGCTGGAGGTGCGCTTTTCAGGGGGATGTTAGGGTTTTTAAAGGTACACAAACTGCACATCCGCTGTCTTCTCCCTGCTACCACAGAAATTCGGCAGTTGAGTGTCAGAAACACACATTCAGTTCTGTCACTTGAGACACAATGGAGAGAGATAGAGGATGACTGACATTGACATGCACTGTATGCTGATGGCCTCCTTGCTCAGGCAACATTTTTGCACCTTTTATTCCTTTCCAGCCCCATCCAGTGTTTCCTGAACAACCCTCTGCCATGCCACCTCATGTACTCCTCTAGCCCAGAGTGTCTCTGATCCAAACTCCTTTCCTGAGTGTACCTTGAGCAGCAATAACATCTTGCTTTGCCTACACACCTGCTCCCTGACCATGGGACCCTTCAAAGGGCAGGGAGGAGCTATGTTTCCACCTTGTCCTTACCTCACCTCTCTGCTACAAAGTGAACAAGGATGCAGCTTTAGGCCAGCTGTGAAGGTAGCCTTAGGCTAGGGATATACTTCCACCAGGAACTGGTGCGAGGCTGCTAACAGCTCCACCAAGACAAGAAAAGAGCTAAAGAGCTGATGGATGCTAAAGGCTTCCAGCCAATACCAGCCTGGATCAGATACAGATTGGCAGCCTTGAGGTGCATATCTCCAGTTTCCCATTACCAATTCCCCTGAGCTGCTCAGTCTTCCATGGTGAAAGCTCTAATTTAGGAGAGATCCTATAGGGCTGCCTTGTTCTTTTCCTCTCTGCTTTGTTTCAAAATTTTAACAGCAAGTCCATGAAGTTTTGCAGCCAGATGCCCACTGGCTCTCAGGTAAATGTAAGCAGGTGTTCTGAGAATAGTTCAGTTCAAGACCTAAAGCTGCAGTGACTATTTAAATTCCTAAAAATCAGAGCAAATAACAGTATTCCAGTCCCATTTCACCTAGCTGATTAGCTTTGCAATCAGTGCATGAATTTGAACTCGGCAGCTGCTCAGAACTCTTGACTAGCATAACCCAGGCCATGAGAATAAAACAGTGGAAAGACAATTATGTCCCTTTATGCAACTGATTGCAAAGAAAAAGATCAAATATATTTTCAGGTAGAATTTGATTAAAATTTGAGCAAAGAGACTTAAACTGTTCTTACAGGAAAAGGTAACTATGTGCACACAATATTATTCAAGAGGGATGTTGATAATTCAGTGTTACTTGATTTCTTCAGAAGAAGGCCAGGTTCTGAGCTGGCATGAACAGATTATTTCCTTCAAAGTTGGCAGAGCTGTGATGATTGCAACAGCTGAAAGTCTTGCTCTGCACTGCATCAGTGCTATTATAATTACTGTTTTCATCCAGTAAAACTAAGTAGATCAACATGGTCACGGCTGGCTCCAAGTTTTTCAGCAGCATATCAGAAACTGGATTTCACTCTCCCGAGGACTAGGGTCTAGAAACAGGCTCCTGCTGCCAGTGGAGACAGTAGGAGAAGAAAGGCATGTTTAAGGTGGAGAGACGGGGGGGAACTACTCTTCCTGCTGCCCTTGCAGCAACCAAGGGAATAAAGGGGAAGGAGCATGGCTGCTTCCAAAGAGCTGTATGGAACTCATGGTCAGCAGTACCTGCACCCACATCCTCTCCCTGTGCCAGCTCCACCAGGCAGGGCTCAGGGGAGCCCCTTTGAGCCCAGGCAGCCTCTCTGCCTATAGACATCATCCCCATTACCCATAGACCAGCACTAACAGCACGAGCACACTGGGAAAACATTAACACCACAGAGGTGCCTTTGTCCCATGTTTGGTTTTCCGGGCTCTCTTTATAACCAAGGCAAAATGGTGAAGCAGGCTCCTGGTACTACATGCAAGGCCTCAATTTTACTACTTTTTTCCTAGCAACATAAGTGCTGCTGGTTTCTATATTCCTTTGTCTCCTTTCTGAGATCTTCTAGTTTTCTTAAGAATCCACACAAATGCACTTGGTAGATGCATTTCCTGGCAAAATGTGAGAAAGGCAAATAATGCATTTACTTATTTTTCAGATAATAGTGCTGTATATGAAGCAAAACTAAGAAACAGCAAGATGAATGTATGAGCCAATGAAGAAATCTAGTAAAGCTCAAAGAAATGTTGAAGCGTGGATCACCTTGCCCTCTAACCCACTACATGGCAGGATAGCAAGTTAAATTAGTTAGAAAAGTAAGACTAGGATTTCTGGTTTATATAAACAGAATTAGTGTTTAATCCAGATTTTGTCACTGATGCTAAGAAAACTAGCAATATAATTTTTTTTCTCACAAAAACCAGTTGTAGCCCATGGGGAAGATACACTTTTTGACAAATAATCTGAATGCAACAAAGATATCATGTAGACATTATTTTGGATACTTATTACATTAATATTAATGGAACATGGGTGGCATTAATAATTACAAGCAGTTTTCCAACTTCTTGTAAGGATATAATATCATGACTGAATTTTGTTTTGCAGCAAGTTTGACAGTCCAGAATGTTTTACTTATTTTTACTAAGCTACTATTCAATGGAGAGATTAGAAAGGGATGTAAAAATCATCAGAAAGAAGGTCTGACAAACCGTTCATCTTGTCACCCTGTAAAGATAATTCTCAGCCATCTTAGATGGTTATTGAAGAGGTTCTAGCAGATAAACAGACTGGCAATAAAAATCTCTAGAGAAACATTGACTTCCCATCATTTCTAAAGAAAGAATAGATTACAGAGAGCAACTGGTTATCCAGGTGTACCATCTTCACTATTTCAATCTCACTGTTGCTCCTGAAAAGAATGAATTCTGTTATTCCACAATAAAGGAAGTAATAGACAAGTGTAGGTTTGGTCAGGAAAAAGCTAAATAAAACCAAAATTTTTTATTTTAAAACCAGATGCAAGAATACTTTAGAAGTTTTCCTGTTGGTTCAAAATATTCAGAACACATTTCAAAGAGAAAAGAACTGTGAATAGACAGACACACTCTGAGGCACTATTAATCACTGATATCTTCATGGTGGGTTGGAGTGCAGCTGCACCTTATACCTGGAGAGGAGATACGTTGTGCAGCTTTAGGAGCTATATGAATGAAAAATTGCCACCTCGAGAGTTACAGTTCTTTCTGTGTGTTTTTTATTTGCAGGAACAAAAGAATCCCACAGTTACTTTCTTATGGTCCATATTTTGAAAACGGGATGGGGAAGGACCGTCTGTCACTCCCTACCCATTTGCTGTGTTAAAGCAAAAGCAGCAGCTTCATAATGCATTATCTACTGCACTCCTGTCTCCACTCACTCATCAGCATCCACATCCTGTATAGCTCACGCCAGGAGTATGAAGGGACTCCCTTTAAGCCAAATTTTAGCATGTAATCTACCCATATTTAAAAAATAGATCTTCTTTTGTTTTTCATCTGAATGTATGCTGTAGGGTGTTTTTGGTCACTTTTCAGTTTCTATTCAGTTTTTAAAAGCTTGGAATTAATTAGCAAACCTGAGGAAAAGCAAAATTAGGATGCTTTGGAGCTAACTCAGTCATCACTTTGACAACAAAGTAGTGCCTGCTCTGACAGCCTCCTACGCCTTCTGTCCTAAATACTTTGTCCATTTTCCTCAAGGAAGTCATCTCATTTCATCAGTCCAATATAAACATGACTCCTCTCCTCCTTCTTAGGTCAGAGGGAAATATTTAACATGCTGGAACTTACCAGCACTAATTACTTTATTCTTGACAACAAAAATTTTGACAGCAGAGAGAAATGGAGGAATCTTGTGAATGTTTGGAGTCATTAAACCCGGGCACCTTCATATCTACTGTTACCAATTAACAAAATCCTGGCAGAGTACTGAGGAAGCTTGCAATCCAATTCTCTAAATATTCATCCACGTGGGAAGGGCTGCACAGCTGAGTGGCCTCAGTGAATTTACTGCCAATACCCATGTGCATAAAAAGTTCCCTACGTGTTTAGGCGCTTGCAGGAATCCTAATCTTTGCCTGTGCTGTTCATAAGTGTCTGATATGAAGAACAGTTCTGAGACATTTCATCACTTGTCAGATTTTTGTAAATTATCCTAAGTTTTCATTATTCCAGTAGTTTCCATGTTTACATGTAGACACAGCAGATAGGTCATGGTATTTGACTTTGCACTTCTTTTTTAATTAGTTTTACTGACCAGGGACCCACTGTTGTTGAAACAGATGTTGCAGCCCAATAATAGCTCTCAGCTGCCAAGAGCAAACTGTGGAACTCAGCCCTCACCATGCAGAACAAATGAGTGCAACAAGGGGCCCATGAGCTCCAGACAACAGGAACTCCACAACGGGAACACTCCACAGCAAGTGTTTACCAGCTCTGTCTCAAGGCACATAAAATTTCAAACATACTTCTCTTTCTCATTTAAAATATAAAAAATGAGGATTTTTTTCCCAAAAATGCTCATAATGCCACAGAATAAACACATTCTTTTTGTTCCTTTGTCTTGCCTATATTTTAACTGCCTTAATTTGGCTTCGAGTCACATGCAGCACAGATCAGACAGGCTCTTCCAGACTCAAGAAGATCTAGTGAAACTCAACCTGAGGACTCAAATCAAGCTTCTTATCAGTCATGTCTGGTTCAGACAGGCACAGAAGGAAACTATAACACTTGGTCTCTATGAAAAAATTAATTAGCTACCCTATAAACACACTTTGGTTTTTCTTTAAAAGTACTGAGGTACTCAGCCAAAGTGATAAATATCCCAAATCAATATACTGTCCTGTATAATAACCAGACTCCCTTTTTTCTTTCTTACATATTAAATCATTATTGTTCAACCCAGTAAATTTCTTTGTAACATGTTTAAGTCCTTTAGGCTATGTCTTTCACCTAAGAGTTATTTGGTACTATTAGCTCTTCTTCTGTGTAACTCATTTCATAACATTAATATTACCTAGATCAGGGACAGTGTTGATCTCTGGACAACCTGTTTGTCTTTCAACAAGAGCATTACTATCTTTCTTAGGTTGAATGGCCGAATGGTATATTAATTTATTCTTAGACATATTGGTATAGTAGAAATAATACATTTCTGTAAAGATTTCTAGTCCATCTGCAAAAGCAGGATTGTCAGTAAGCATGTCTATTTAACAACAAGAGAAAGAAGTCCTGAAAAGCAATGATGCTTATGCAGTGTTGGTAGAAGGAAAATTAGGCAACAGCTCATAGTGTAACATGGTGTAAAATTCCAAAACAAATCAAGGACCAATAATTCATATGGTTACAAAAATCACATCCACACGAAGTCTCAGGTACGGTTACCAAAAGGTTCAGCTTAGGAAACCGTTAATTTTAGTATTTAATACCACAATTATGGCAACAAGTCACAGGGGATTCAGTAAACAAACACACAACAACAAACAAAACTAGGTGAGGTACAGCTAGAAGGGCAGCTGAGGAATGAAATGTTGAGTTCACCAAACATCACTGAAATGGGAGTGGCTACATGATGGAGGCAAACAGAGTATCCAATTGAAATATGGGAGACATAATACCATTCTGCAAATAATTTGATTTGGCTAAGCTGTATTTTCTATCCTAACAAGGGGTTTTCCAGCACTACCAGTGATATTTCCAAGACCCTTTTGTCACTTCAGAGTGCACTTCATTTTGAGTGTCACTGTGATTCATGCCAAAAACTTTTCTGGGATCTTAGCACTATTATTTAAAATTATCAGAAGTGTTTATTTAAAACTAATTTAAAAAAAATTCTGGGATCTTAGCACTATTATTTAAAACTACCAGAAGTGTTTAAAGCAGATAAATATCAGGGTGAAGAAAGGCCACCCAACCCAGACCAGGCTAAAGGGATAAAGGGATAAATCCATCTTCCCATCACCTCTCCCCACCTCATCCCTTGTGCCCATGCAACCACACCATGAAGGCTGCTTACAAAGGGTTCAGGCAGACCAGCAGCCCACTCTGGTTACCCAAAGACCACCCAGTCTCTGAGGACAGCATGAAGGGAACACCAGCACAGACAGCCAAAGGAATCATTCATGGGACACTTTTCTCTGCTAGGGTGTCTTTGGTGCTCAGAAGAAACAGGATTGAGGTAATGAGGAGTCTGCTGTTTTCTCACATCCTCTGTAGCTGAAACAAGGCGGCAGCAATATTTGTGTTACTAGATCTGTGAGAACCTGATTTTAATTTGTGGGCACAGTAAAACAATATGAAAAGTATTTAGAACAAATACTGGCTCAGGAATCTTTCTCTAACACATATACAATATATAGTTCTGTCTAGTAAAGCAAATACCTCATAGGTTAAAAAACTCATTCAGTCCTGGTCTGGACAAAGCACAATAGATCAGAGAAGCCACAGCCTTTCTGCTCTTCCTGAGAAACAGAGTTCTCCCTGCTCATAGTCCTTGAGAATGCTGCTCCAAAGATCATTTCCCAACTTCACTGTTTTGGTCATGTTACAGTTGTCATTCTTTGCCTTCCTGCCTCATCAAACACAAGCTAGCAGGCTTCATTTCCCAGTCCACTCTTGTCTTGGAGTCAGCACCAAGAGCTCAATTCTCCCCTAGTCCCTGTTTTGAATTTTTTCATTTGTAAGCAACCACATCTGTGTGACTTCCGACATTGGGAAGAGTGTGCTGTAAACATCCACAAATTCAGCTGTTTTTCAAACCTTTTCTTAAAACTACTTTTCCCTTGTGCTTGTGGCAGAAACCAGTGAGATATCTGATGGTGTGAGATCTCTGCTCATCTGTCTGGCAGACCCTGCCTCCACCTGTGCTCCCTTTGCAGTACCTTTATCCTGTGGTTCTTAGAATTTGATACCACAGCCTTATGCTGGTGACGAAGCCAACCAAGGGCACTCCTGTTTTACCTCAGACTTAAGCAGAAATGAGCTCCAGATCAGCCAAACCATGTACTGTTTCCCATTCGTAGTAGCTTCCCAGGTAGTAGGTGACTGTGACTCCCTACAAACCCAATCACTTTCAGGTAGTCCTATCTGTAGTTCCCAAAGTGTGATGCATTCCCTCGAGGGGCCAATGGCATTTAGACAACATTTTGAGACACTAGCATGGAAAGAATCCCCTCTCCACATTGTAGAATGGAAAGCTTTGAATTGAACTGAGGAACTTTCCACTCATGCAACAATTTTCTCCACTGTTCTACAAAAAGGAGCAAACACCTTTTGCTTAGGAATGACTGAATACACACATCCCCCAAAAGAAAAAGAGTGAGAGGGAGAAAGATAAAGAAAGTAAGAAAGGAAGAAAGTGGGAGGGAAGGAAGGAGATAAAGAAAGAAAAAGAGAAGTTAAGGGTATCCTGCATATATCTGAATGGCAGGAAAGCACCTGGGTCATGTCTATAACAGAGGGAATAACGATCACATTCCCAGAAACCTTACTCTTAAGACAGAAAGTATGATTCATTTTTCTGTCCTAAAAGGAAAGGTATCATTTGACCTCCCTGCCAGCAAAGTAGACAAACTGTATTGCAGACATGTAGGTAGCAAAACAGTTTTCTCCTCCACTTTTATTTTTTTGATGGTTGCTGAGCATGTGTGGGGCTGGCTCCTGGAGCATCCCAGCAGATTGGCTGTGGGCTCCTGGAGTGGGCAAGCACAGAGGGATCATCATTGCATACCAAGGTTGAATGCTAGACTGTCATGCAGAGTAGTTTAACACTGTAATCTTAGTCTACCAATAATTGGCCTACCGCTGGGGAAGTTTGACACAGATACCTGGCTCTGCAGGCACATTTCTTCAGTTTAAAAAGTGTAAAGGATGTCAAAGGAAACGTAATGCAGCAAGATGGGAACAGGAATTAGAGTAAAATATGAGGGCGATACACACTCATTTTTGCTTTTCTCTATCTCATACACAGAGCTGCAGCAGTTTTTAAAGGTATGTAACTTGTGTCTGCCTATGCGAGTTTTTAAGTGCAATATATGCTCTTTATATGCATGCATTGAGCAGTTACCTTAAAAATCCATGCATTCTTGTGTGTCTTGCCTATTAAAAGTGGTTTAGAAATGAACTCAGCTTTCCTGCTTTGCGTGTAAGACAGTAACTAACTGAAAGCAATTATACAGAATTCTCCTTTACTGGAAAATTATTCCCTTAATGCCTTCCTTGAGGCTTGTTTTTTGGAGGGTCTTTTTTTTTTTCCTTCTTGTGGAGCATCTGGAGGAGGTCAGCCCTGGAACCAGATTTCAGCCTGGAGAGCAGCAAAAGGCTGTTACCGGAAAGCAGTTTCCCTATTCCTCAGAGAATTGTCTGCCTTCTTCTCTGCTACAGCTAGGTGTGCAGTCAGGCATTTTTCTCATTCTTCCCTAGCACCATATTACAGAACTGCATTTTTATATTTTGAAATCTATCCTGTCTCCCTGGTGCTGTTCCATTCCCAGTTGCTGGCATCCATGAACACATGTAATAAAACCCAGGAGATATTTTCAAGGACACTTGTTTTTCTTTCTCAAACTGCACCTTCACAATTGTAAAACCTTCCTTTTCCCTCCTGGCTCTGCCATGATTTCACAATACATAAGGAAAACAGTGATATAAAAGCATCTTTTCATTCCAGCGTTTTCTCTGCACTGCATGCCATAGCTAGCTAGAACAAAAGCCAAAATTTTGAGTTTTTTCCACCAAGTTCCAAGACCACTCTAAATTGCAAAGAAGGACTGAGCAGAAGAAAGGCAACATTTCAGCTGGAGGTAAAATCCCTCAGTTAGGTTAGAGGGGCATTTTCTTCAGTAATTTTGATGAAGGTTATCTTGTAGGCATAATAACAAGGAAATTAAATGGATCAGCAAGAATAAGGGGACAAAGGGTCCTGTGCTTGAGTCCCAACAACCCCAGGCAGAGCTGTAGACTGGAGAAGAGTGGCTGAAAGGCAGCTCAGTGGAAAAAGACCTAGAAGAGCTGGTGGACAGTGGCTGAACATGAGCCAACAGTGTGCCTGGGAGGCCAAGAAGGCCAGTTGCATCCTGGCCTGTATCAGGAATGGTGTGGCCAGCAGGATCAGGGCTTGTCCCCCTGTACTCAGAACTGGTGAGGCCGCACCTCAAGTGCTGTGTCCAGTTTTGGGTCCCTTACTACAAGGAAGATATTGAGGGGCTGGAGTGTCTCCAGAGAAGGGCAACAAAGCTGGTGAAGGGTCTGGGGAGGAAGTCTTATAAGGAGAATTGGAGGGAGCTGGGGTTGTTTAGCCTGGAGAAACGGAGGCTCAGGGGAAATTGTATTTCTCTCTAAAACTGCTTGAAAGAAGGCTGTAGCCAGGTGAGGGTTGGCCTCTTCTCTCAGGTAAAAAGCAATGGGATGAGAGGAAATGGCCACAAGCTGCACCAGGGAAGGTTCATGTTGGACATCAGGAACAATTGCTTCACTAAAAGGGTGATTAAGTTTTTCCAGGGAGGTAATGGAGGCGCCATCCCTGGAAGCATTCAATGAAGATTGGATGTGATGTAGTTTAGTTGAGATGGTGATTCTTGGTCAAAGGTTGTGCTCAGTAGACTTGGAGGTCTTTTCCAGCCTTAAAGATTCTATTCCAGGAAAATTCTGCAGGATTTCCATGCCCCCCAGTCCCCCTCTCCAGTGCCCATCAAGGAAATGTTTTTTATAAATCAACTATTTTTTCTTATTAGAAGTTACTTGATCTATAGAACATGTAGGCCTGGGGCAATGCAGCGTTATGTGAAAGTTGATATTAGAAAGCAAGGGAAAAGAGAGAATTAAAAGCAAGTTGAGGGAAGTAGATAGGATGCCAACTGTTTATGTGGTATGCCCGGTGGAAGCCAATGGGTCTTTCAACATTTATCTAAACCACTTTTATTGGATTTTCGAATGAAATTAAACAAGTCATGTTTTGTTTTGGAGAAGGCACACTGAACTCACTGTCTCCATCATACCAGCAGAATTAATCATAATTAAAATTTAAACATGAGAGATGGTCTCATATTAATTCTTGGAAAAATGATGCGCAGTTTTCCCTTCTGAAAATGGGAGCATGGTACCCACGTCTATAGATAAATTTCTGTTGCACAGAAACACAACATAGCAAAGGGGCTTCCTTTTTCTCTTCTACAGATCTCCCAGAACAGCCTGTGCAGCAGGACCACAGCCAACACCTTGCATTTTGGCCGTGCTTTTGTGTCCACAGAGGGAGAGCCACACTCCGGTATCGCCTTGCACAGGCACACCATGTGGGGAATAATGCCATTAATCAATTCTGCCATCCGGGAAAGAGCTCAGAATCAGATGTGACAAGAGGGTCCGAACCTCACCCAAGAGGAGGTTTCAGTGCTCTCTCTGCTGCCCTGGGCTGCCCTCTGAAGGCTGAAGCTAAATCCACAGCCCTGGATGAAAAGCATTCATCTGGCCCTGAGCACGTTACTTGGAATAAAAGTTTTGCTGCTGGGGAACGCTGAAAAACAAAACAAGGAGAGTGTCATTTGCAAAAGTTTTCAAGAAAAAAAAGATAGCTTGTGATGTGTATGTGGGGCAGCTGCTCCCTGCCCCCACATTAACAAAAACCCTGCAATTCCTAAGAAAACTGAAACATCAAAAATGGTTTGTCTGGCATACACTTTTTAAAAATTGATTGTAGACATTGTGAAAACAAGGGTTACTTTAAAGAAAATGTTGGCACTTTATTAGTAAGTTAAGGTACACCATTCTGCTTTTCGTTAGCTTGAAACTAAGAACAAGTTGGCACTTCATGAGAAAATCTGACCAGTACTGCTCTGATGCTGTCCTTCCCTATGACTGCATTGCAGAGGAACATCAAACTGTCCACTCTGCAGCAGGTACAGGCCTCTTTGTCCCTACCTACATGAACCCATGTACAGCAAAGCTCTGTATATTCTTACTGTGTTCACTCTTTTTGTTCATTCATAGTTTTCTCCATTCATGTTTGTCCTTATTCACATTTGTAAAATTAAAACATTTCAGCAGCAGTTTGTGTTCCCTCATCATGAGGAGGGGAAACAAAAGCACATATCACACAGGCTTATCCCCAGCCCACACTGCTGACCAGCTATTCTACACTATTAGAAATATGATTGAAACCATTAGTCCAATTTTAATGAACTCCATGTGCAACTTGAGTTTTTTCTCCTAGAAAAAAAAAAGGCTATCATATAATCATGCACATAATTGAGATAAATTCCAGTTTGGGCCATTTCTCAAATTGTTGTTTTAAGAGAATCCTTTCTTAAAAGACATTTGTGAAAAATAAACACAATTACATATACATCATTGGTTCTGCTTATTGCTTCCAGTAGGCATTAGGAAATGCATGTTCATTTGTGTTCATTTATGTAGTGATGCTTACAGCTACAGTGAATTATGGTATGTTACAGCCTTGAGTATACGCTGAACCTAACTGCTTTCTCAGCCAGATTTCCTAAGGAAATGAGTCTTCTATCAACATGATGTACTTCAATAACTTCTGAGCCCTTTGGCCTATGTCAGCTAAATTTGACAAAGGTGATAGAGATCTCAAAGATAGCAAAAGCTCCTGCTGGTGTGGGAAAGCAGGTGGCAAACTAAAAGGAAAACCTATTAATACCTCCCATACTGGCTATGCTGAAGCAAGACTTTTTTCCATATTGGACTTCAGAGCACCCACGAGGGAGCCCAAATCCTGGGTTAGACACCCAGTCTATTAGAAACCCATCTTAAGTTTTGCAAACTACTTGCTTTTGTTTAAAAATAAACAATGAATTATCTTCTGGAGTTCTCTGTAACCAAGCCCTTTTTTTCTCCATTAATATATCTGCCAAAATAAGATTTCTACAGTTTACTTATTGGTCTTTTGCAGAGCATGTAGGATTAAATTAGTGCTTCTGTTTCTGCACTCTGTAGATGAAACTAGGGTACATAGAAGTCTTATGTATCCCCTTGAAATTTCTAATGGTTGACACAGAAACTGGATCACAAGCCAACGATATCTCTTCTGCCTAGTACAAGGATTTAAGCCTATACTCTGTCTTCTGAACCTGATGGGGAAAAATAAAGCCTTAAAAAAGCCTAAAATGTTTCTGGTATGAGAAAAAGTTTTCTATTAGCATTTGCCCATGAGGATGCAATTTTATTTCCTCTCCAGTTCCTTCAACTCTGATAGCAACCCACTACACAAAACAGCACAGTTTGAAGTAGGTTTTATCTGTACTTTCAAATGAAAGGTCTAGCTACTCACTGGTCTACACTATTGGTGAGCTAAACCCTCTTGTTTTAACCCTAAAAAACACTCTGGGAGTGACAGGTTCTTCCCCACTTGGATCCAAGGCAGGGGAACTTTGATCAGAGGAACAATATTGCAGCTGGTGTGTAGGAAACACAAAACAGGATCTTCCATTTTCTCTGCCCACTGTTATTTTGTGAACTAGTATGGGGTACTAATACTCCTATCAACAAATGTGTGTCTGTCCTGGGTTGGCCATATGACCTGTTTGTATCCCCAATCGTCCTCTTGCTTATGCTGGACATTAAGTTTTGCAGCTTTAAGTTGGTCCAAGGAAGACAGTGAGAGTGAAGGTGGTGTCATAAACAGCAGTCACATCATGGAACCGAAATGACAATGTGAGGCCTAGTGGAAGTTAAAGGAAAGACTCTTTTTCATGGAGTATGAAACTTGATCTGAATGTCTAAATGTAGCAATCTTGAATTTCTCTGTTTTCGGTAAGATATTCTTTTTTCCATCTTCCATTACAGAAATGACTGTTTACAGAAGGAAACTATCTATAGATAACAGAGTCTTTTCTAACAGCTATGGGAGAAATGCCTGTAATTCTCTTAGTACCCTACATGAATCACGTTTGACATGTCAGAGCACAAATGAGTTCATCTGCACATAAAACTTCTCCCTTAGTTAAGATGCAATGATCATTTAGAAATCAGGAGTCTGACTAAAGTTGTGCACTTGTTAGCAGACTATCTTGACTTTAAGGACTTGAAAAAATATTTTACCAGCAGGAGATAATCTGTCAGAATATTTTTATAATTCAGTATTTAACCTATTTTTTAAATTACTATGACTTGAATTGCAGTAACTCCAACGGGGATGGAGCCCAGATGCCAGGCACTATACAAACACCTAATAAGAAACTGCTCTAAGTCACATACATCCTGGTCCTGCAAATTTTTAGGACTGTGTTTAACTTTACTACTGTCAGCTTTAATGGAGTTGCTCAGAGAACCAAAGAGAAGAGACCAACAAGAGCCAGAGATTTAGAGACTGAAGTGTTTAGGTGTCTAATTCCCAATGGTCTCAAGATGTTAATGTACATCCGGCCTTATACGACTTACTGACTTTAACAAATTTAAACAGACTCAAAGTAAGTGTGCACATCCACATCCTTGTCTTCCATACCAGTGCAAAGCTATTTCCAAAATGCCCTTTTAAATGTCTCTGCATTAGCTTATATGTTAATTTTTAAACTGAAACACCAAAAGTATCTGAATACTTGGATGCAATTTTCTTCAGTTTCTTTCAGAACAGGGTGCAGTCATGTACCTAATGTCGTTTGCTCAGCCCTCCGTGTCCTGAGATCTGTTGGTTATTACCAAGTGAGTGAAATGCTGTTCTGTTCTACTGTGCTTATCATTGCCCAAAAGAAATACCTTTGTTGCACTGAGGCATCAGGCAGGGGAGAGGCTCTCTCTTGCTACAGCCACTGTCCATAGCACTATTTCAAAGATTGCTGTCGATTAGGAGAGTGGAGACATTTCTTTCTGTTCTCCTATTCTCATTCCCCCCTCTCCCTTCTCATGAGGCTGCAGGCTGAAGTCCCCCTGCTAGCCACATTCTCCCCTGTTTGCTTCCTCTCTTCTCTCACTTTTTAAAAAATAGAGTTTTCTTTCAAGTCCTCTACAGTTACAGTATTTTGGCCATCAAAGTCCCCTCCCAGCCATTTTCATTTACCTTGTGACTCTGACCCTTTGTAAGGCTGAGGATTTTCAGAGTAAACCGATCCCTGAGTTCCCCAAGGATGTTATTCTCATTTATTCACTCAGCCCTTTGAATGGAGCAGCCTGGGGTTGGCAGCGGTTCAGCAGCCCTGCATTCAGAGAGCACACAATCCTTTTTCTTTCAGGGGCCTTTCAAAACAAGGCCCAAGGTTTGCCGAGGAGCTTGAAGGTCTGTCAGTCATGCAGCAAGTAACATTTCACTCCCAGCCACCACAAAGTGAAGAGCAAAGAAGGGAGAAGAGCAAGAAGACCACAGTAAATGCAAAGCGCGATCCCTCAGGACTGTGCCTTCCTTGCCTGTGTGGCACGCTCTGGGGACATCCATGTCTGCTGCTCCCGGGCCCCCCAGCAACCTGGAAAGGACCCTGAGCCCCAGGACCAGGGCAGAGCGTGGCCCCTACAGGAACAGCTGTACAATGGACACCCCTTTTCTCCAGGTGCTCAGTGGGTTGAGGGAACACCTCCAGTGCCATCTGCGCATCCACCCGCAGTCATTACCTCTGACAGCTGGCCCTCCTTTTCGGGAGGGTAAAGGCCCCTTCTTTGCATTTTCATTGCAAAATGTTTGGGAATGGTCCCCTGGGACTGATAAGACAGAGACACGTCTGTGAATGTCCCAGAGGGAGGGAGGGCTATAGGAAAAGGCTCATGGTTATGTACCACTGTACCTGCCAACTGGTGTGTCACAAACGGCTAAAATTACCAGCCGGTCAATTATCTGATTAAAGAGAGCCTTTCATTTGAGATTAAAAAGAAAAGAAAGAAAGAAAAAAAAAAAGAGAGGAAAAAAAAAGAAAAAGGAAAGAAAAAGAAAATCCTGGCTGAAAGCAATACCTCTGCTAGGTTACCAAACTTAGTAGACATTGCGTTCTTTGCTTTTTAGTTTTGGCAGTGATGAACAGCAGAGTTTAAAAAAAATCAAGAAACTTGGGGAGAATAAATATTTTCCATTAATCAAACATTTTTCTACATCTCATTCCTCTAACACAACATGTTCTCATTTATCTCCCTTTTCACAAAAAGGCCTTATATTTTAAAAGAAAGAATCACTGCTCATTTTACATATTTCCATTTTAGTTCAACTGATTAAATAAGGAACCTTCTCCAGGAAAGTTATTCAGGTTTCATTAGTTTACAGTTGCCTTGGAATCCCTTTGAATTACAGCGAGCATAAATTAACATTCTGTCAGCTAACATCAGAAGTACCTCTTTAAGGCTCCTGGACTCAACAACGGCTGCTAAGTTTTGGGAATAAATGTATGATGTGCTGGGGCTTCACCAGCTGGTTAATGACCTGCTGCAGTAGTTATAGGGCCCAAGACGAAGCTGAGGAAGATTAACTAATCTGGCCAGTCACTGGTGTGCTGGTTCGGAGTGCTGAGCAGCGTGGAGTGCATGATTGTAAACTTTATTGTTTGACCTCTGCTGAATTAGGAGCTGGGGTTTTGGGGAGGGAGAGAGGGAGGGGGCTTAATGTTTTATTAATAACGTTTCCAGCGTTTATCCTTTCCTGTTTGAGTAACTGAAAAGGTAATTTCCAAACACAGGAGTCAGCAAAACTGAGTTTCTTTCAAAAAATGCCATGTTCCCTACACACAAATCAAACAAATATGGTTCAAGCTGCAAATTATTCCTGCATTGCAACAGGCAAAACTGAGGTCAAATGTAGTTGTTCTTTCTCATTCATGTCTGTTCACATGGTTCATCCTTCAATTGCCAATCACTGAGCTACAGATGAAACCCTCCACAGAGTGCTACCTCTGCAAGCCACTAGCTCCAAAACCCCTCAAAGCTCAATAAAATCTGAAACTTTTCCGGTCTCACCCATCTCCATTGCATTTGATTTCCTATTCAGGCAATGTGAAAGAGTAACAGGAAGGGAGAGTGTTCATACAAGATTGGCATGGCTATGAAAAAAAATAAGTATGTTATTGTAGTTACAGTGCAGCTAAAATGAACTCCCGTTTAACACATCTTAAATCCTTTCACTTTCATGCAACTGCTTACTCTGCTACCCAACCAAGGACATAGTGACAGTATCTCTTAAGTATGAAATATTTGTGTAATGAAACACTCATCTTCTGGATTCCTTCATATGAAGGGAAAAAGTATGTCTGATGTTAAACATATTTTCCTAGCTGGTTTCTACTGTGGATAGAGGAAACAATTGACAAAAATATATTACCTTTATGGTGTTATTCAAATTGTTACAAATCCTGTCTTTCCCATGATACTGACCAGTACCAGCTTGGGTGGGCATCTGTGAGGTGATCCACCTAATGGGGAAATTTTCTCCAATTCCAAGAGTTGGCTGCATAGATGAAATTTCAAAGCATTTAGAAAGTTTCCAAAATTCCTCCATTAATATTTTCTATTCAAACTGAATGTTCCCATTAACTCTAGAAATAATTTTTTTTTAATCCTTCTAAACTATTTATGTTATGTTTCAAAATGAATTTTAAAATAACTACATTCATGGCAGAGTGCCTCTAAGTCACATTCAGCTGCCTTCTTGTACTGGAAGGATGAGTTTCAAATTTTAAACTCTTTGTTGCCTGCACTGCTTCTGGCAGGCAAATGCTCTGCCCTTCACCCCTGGTGTCCAGGGTTATCTTGACGTTCTCTGCAGCACAATTGGCTTTAACCAAACTGCATGGAATACAACCAACACCATGAGGGTCAAAGACAATGGCTGGAATGTTCTCCTGGCATAGGAAGGATCTGGATTCCAATCCAGTCTCCAGATGTCAAGATCCCACTCACCATCAGTGTAAGGTTCTCTTGTGAAAAGGCTGCCCATCTGCTGTATCTCCATTCTTTCTGTGAGAAAGGAGGTGTTTTGGTGTTATTTACACAGGAAGGTTCCGTTCCATGCAAACGGAATGGAGAAATGCACTTAGTTCCCAAGAGTCCCCCTGCTTGACACTTACAGCTTGTTAGCCTAAATGGTTTTCCACTCCAAATACCGATCTTGGTGTGGCTTATTCTTTATTGCTTTACTCTGCCTCTGTGCTAATCTGGCTGCTAATCTGGGCTGAGCCTCAAAGGGGACTTTGTTAGGCTGGTTATTGCCAAGGTGCTTGAATGACACTGTGAAGAACAACAACAGGAACTTGCCAAAACACTGCCCTGCAACTGGATAAGCTTAAAAATTACTACTAGCAGAAGTATAAGGTATGATATCAATAGCGGAGAAACTGAGAAATTGCAGGGTCTTATTTTTCATTTTCCCACCCAGGATGAATATTATATTTGGGATCACATACGAATCTAAACAATGAGGGACAGAAGTGTTTATACGGATGAAACGAACACATCTCATCTTTTCTGACTTGGGTAAGGGTGCACCACCCATCTGATTTTCACAGCTTTCCCTGTCAAGAAATGACTGTCCGAGATATGCTTTTCCATATTAGTTTGAACAAAAGCATAAGGCTCTCTTGTTACTGCATGGACACCAACAGGCTTTTCAAATCCCTACAACAGACTTTGGGAGGGAGTACCATATTGAGCAGCGAGAAGAGCGAGCTACAGGAATTTATAATCTTGGGCATTTAAGTCTGCCCCTTTAAAAACTCAAAGAGCCCAGTCTGAAGCTGAACTGGTTGTGGGAAACTGAGATATTATAGAAACCCCTCAGTGCCAATTTATTAATGTTACTGAGACTTGTCTACACTCAGAATAGATATATCGCTACAAGGGAGGCCTTCATGCAGCCATAATCAGTACTCATGGCTCTGCTGAGATGTAATCTACCACTAAATGCACTGCTTAAACAAATGTTTGCATTGTAGGGCAGGCCTCCCCTGTTGGCCACTACAGCAGTTCTAAAAAGCAGCACTTTCAATCCAGACACCCATGGGCAGATCTGGAAAATTATCAACTACCTGTCAGTATTTAGTCATGGTTTTCTAAAGGCAAACCCAGCCTGGCTTGTGATGCAATATGGGTGACATCCCCATCCCTGTCACCAAGCCGTGCCACTGTGTGCTGCAGCATGCCCAGCCAGCTCCCACTGTCCAGCTGGTGCAGCACCAAAGAGTGTCAGGCACAGGACAGGGGCACGGTGCTGGAGGTCATTTCACAGCCTACCAAGGTGTCTTGGCTCTTTCAGTATGACAGGACCTCTGAAGAAGCCCAGGATGAGGAGAAAGCAGCTGTATCATTCCGTTCCTCTCAGGCTGAACAGGTGGAGAAAGAATTAGCTCAGGCAAAAAGTAGTTACCCAGGAGCTTTGTTTTACAAATAAAAACTTGTTTAAACTTCCTCATTGGTAGTCCCTCACATCTTGGAACCATGAGTTAGTGGTAAATGCAAGACTGAAGCTCACTGAGGGGAAAAAAATGGCCTAGTAGTGTCCACAAAGATTATAAAAATTAAAGAGTCTTATGTATGGAACATATTGTCAGTTTATCAGAGATCCCATGATAAAGAGCAGGCCTTTATTAAAACTGGTTCTTTATAGCAAAACAGCTGACCCTCTGATCATTTGTCTTTATGACTCCCTGAGTTAAGCAGAAATTGTAAGTCCACTGCAGAGATCAATTTCAGTTCTGGGGATGTACGTTCATGTTCACAAACTGGTGTAGGATCAGGGCCTCCTCTTTAACATGTCTCAGTTCTCTCACACAGTGAAACTTTTGCAGTTTCATTCCAAGCACTTTGATGTTTCCTCACTGATCTCTTGAATTTAAGGCTACAAGGGGTCATTAGATGTCTACTTGACTGCTTAACTACAGAAGACCTGAAAATTTAACTGCCTACATCTGACTTGAACTCCGTAAAATGAATATGACTATTCCTTTTCTTCAAGAAAAAAAAAATCCATATTTAATCTGAAGTTGGCAAGACAACAAACTCTTCCTTCCCTTAATAGCTTCTTTCGGTGGTCAATCCCACCTTCCTTAAAATTCCCTCTTGTTCCTACTTTCTTTTACTTAAGAACCATTGCCTTTTATCCCATCACAGCAGGCCCTGCTAAAGTTATTTTTTACAATGTCATTACCTGCTTGTTCTCAGCCCTAGGTGTGCTTGGATGGGTACAGACACACAGGCAGTACGAGGTTTGTAAGTCGAAATATGTCTGTCCTTAGGCAAACTACTGTAATTGGAAATGGCTAATGTCCTCTTTGGCCTGGAATAGAAACAGCAAGATTTAAAATTAATTGCAAGTTGAGAACAATTACCCAGAGCAAAGGAGGAGTTCAGAAGTCCTTGTGCATGTGGGAAGGGCACATTTTCATATGGTTTGTTTTCTTTTAAATATGGGAAAAATTTGGAGCAAAGTAGAATTATGTTTCTGCAGCCCTCCCCAGCAGCTGTGCAAAGTCAGGGATCAGGAAAGCCTCTGCCTTCTGCACAAGCCCACAGCCTGGGCTGTGCAGCTGGGATTTGTCACAATGTCAAACAAAACGCAGCCGTGTGCCTTTCAAACGCATTCCGCGGGGACATGCTGCTCTCCATGGCACAGCCACATCCAAGCTGGATGGTTTGCAGGGGAAATAGCTGGCAGGCTTTGTCTAGGGCACACTGCTGAAGAGATGTGCTGTGCTGCTACAGGCATCTCTCGTGCACGCTAGTGTAGGATTGCTGTTAATATGCTCATTCTGTCTCTGTGTCTCCTACACCATCCTCGGGAACGTGACCAAAGCAACAGAGACAACACAGAAAGGGAGGATTTGGGAGGGTTTGATGGGCAGAAGGGTGATGGGTTGAGCATGGGAAAAGTCAGACTTTGAGAAGCGCTTTTGAAAATCTTGTCCACCATAGCCAATGCTGCAGATCATGTGCTTGCAAGGAGTTTACCACTTATATTTAAGTCCACTGAACTCAGTTATTTTCAGTCATAAATATGTTTATGATTGGTATCACAGTAGCCAGTACCACAGGAAAGAGATTGGTCATTATGATCTCATGAATCTTAGGTAAAGTATCTTATGTAAAGCAAGGTAAAATCAATGCCAATAATCAAACACTCACACCAAGAATTTATAAAAAGCATTTTTGTGGCCTTTATTCAGTAGAAAAATCAGAAGGTAAATTAATATGCTGATAAAAATAAGACATTGTTAGCAGTTCTGATTTCATTTCCCAATGAAATCAGAACTGAGATGATTTAATTCTCTGAGGTACTTATTTGATGTTGTTTCTTATTTTATTTTAATTTTATTATCTTTCTCCAGCTGTCACAATTCATGACAGGCTCAAAGAAAGGCAAGTGTAACTAAAGGCACTGCCAAAATTATCATTGCGGTCTCACTGTCAATATGATACTTTTCACTTATTTTTTATCTGACGCAACCTGTGGAATAGGCAAAGGAAATCCCTAGCACTGAAGTTCTCTGACAGGAAGTATCAAACTGCTTTCTTGTTTTCAGAAGGGACCGACAGAAACTGTAGATAAACAAAAGAGAAATATTGTCTTGTTAATTTATCCTGACAGAATCCAGTTAATTTTCCTCCTAGATGGATTTTATTTTGCATGAAGGAGACCAAAGATTTGTTTATTTCAAACAGAATTCTGATACGATCTTAACCTGCTGTGACTGAAGATACTGAGAGGGTCTATGATCCAAGGTAGTTTTTTTTGTTACAGACACAAAACCAGCTGGAAATGGCAAGTGATTCTCTGGGAGCTCTTACTGTGCAAAAGTGGCTTGACCAGCCATGTAAAAACTTGGGACAACAATAACAACAAGTAACCCTCCCCCTTGGGATTTCTTTATAGTTTTTCATTGCATTAACCTAGGTCACACAGACAACATAAATTCCAGTATGGCTCCACAAAAGTTTCATTAGTAGGCCAAGACAAGACTGATCTACTGCCTGAAATAACCTCTGATAGCCTCCAAATGATAATCTACAAATTTAGCTTCACTGCCAGAAAAGCTGCATGCAAACTTTCCACTTTGTTAACATTTGTCTTCAGTAGATTAATATTAGGAGTGGAGCTGGATTCAAGAACTGACTTATTTCTCCTTTTCTTGACTATTAGGGAAACTTACCTCTGAACTTAGAATCTGTTCCCTTGACTGAATCAAAGACAGGGAACAACATCTACTTGAGAAGTTTGGATATGGATGAAGACTGTGGCTCAGGCTCTCTCCGCAAAAAACTGACTGCTAAGTAATTGTAAACAAATTTCCATTTTCTCTTATCCATTCCAGCAAAATACACTTTAACCATCAAAAAGTAATGTTTTATAGCTACACATTGATGAAAGGTTTACTCCTATAAACAAGCCAGGCAACATCATCAACAACATTGTTTTACTTTACATCAGATGTGTACATTTTAATGATATTGGATGAGTCCATAACTCTCAAAAAAATAAGATTATTTTTCTCTAATTCTAGCTTGTACTTCTTATTACAAAGGCTTTTTCTACCTTTGAGAAGATGAAATCAGTCATCTTTGTGTCCTTAAATGTCCCCTACCTAACACTTCAAGGAGATGCAATGACTCCTGTAAGAGCTTTGCAGTGTAAAGCAGCCAAGGTACTTCTGTGTCCCAAACCTTAAGGCACCTGTGTCAGAAGGGTACCTGGAAATCTCCAGGTGCTCGAGAGTTCCTGATTCCCCCTTCGCAGTGTCTTAATCCCTGATGAATGTTTAGCTTCTGAAGTCAGTAAGAAGAATAGCTGACTCCAGCCATGGCTCTAAACCAGATGTGATTATGGCTTGCTAAGATGTATGATGTGCAAGGTTTTAGAGAAGTGTTTTGAGGGTCTTTTTAGAGAAGGAGGAAGGTAGAAGCCAGGAACACATTATAAAAAATACAATAAATAAGTGAACCACTCTCAAGCAGGGAAAGAAATGGTCCAGTCCCCTGCAAAGACATTCCTTAGTAGCAAGGCTAGATCACTCCTCTCTGTATAGAAAAGGAGCATGAAAGCGGCTGTTTTAAGTTGTTCCACTGCTAATAACAGAGGCAGGAAAGATGTGACTAAAAGCCTCCCAAATCCATAAGCTGCCTGAAAAAGTGAAGTGGCTAAGGGGGATCATTACTGTCAAACACAATCCCAGGAAGGCAGGGACAAAGTTGTTGTTAACTCCTCACACACACACACAGACACATGTCCACAGGCTCCACCTCAGAGCGAGCCTGAGCACTTATTTTTAGGAAAACTAAAAATTTTTAATATAGCATTTTGGTCTAATTAAATTTGGTCATTTACTTAGGAAAAGAAAATCCTTTGGAATAAAATAAGCAGTGCCAGCACTAAATATGAAGTACTGGAAATACAGTGACACCTTAGATAACCAGCCAAAGGGAGCTGTGCTGCTTGGTAGAAGGCATCTCCTGCTATTCCACAGAGCTGAGTGAATAACTAAATTTTTTTTTGTCTGAACTCCTAAATAAAGCACTGCCAAAAAGGGGAGGAGAGTGAGAAAGGACAATATTTAGCTCCAAACGGAATTGATTTTAGGTGATTCCTGCAAAATTGAAAATATTTCCATTACAGTTTAGGTCTTTTTAACAGAAACGGGGCATTTGAAATAAAAACAATGCTTTGGCACCATGTATAAACATGCCCTTTTTTTGTTTGTTTTTTTTCTTTTTTCCATAGAAATTAAGGCAGCAGCTTCCATATCGAAGTATATTAGGAAAACTTAGAGGTGAGATTGGCATTCCAAGGAAAAAGTACTGCTGCCCATGTCTCCAAGGCACTCTCTGTGAGCATCTCAGAATCTATTCCTGCTCTTCATTGAAGGAATGGGAACATCAGGATTTCCCTGCTGTGTATGGACACAGTATGGTGGAACCACGGGAAACAGCTCTAAAAATCACCATCTTTCCAAACATTGGTACCATGAAGCTGGATACCAAAGAAATTATTTGAATAGAGCTGTTTAGCAAAGTCAAATTAATGGCAGCAGAGTAACAAACACCCTTTTCTGGTTTATTGTTAACAAAAGGAGACCCTGAGATGGCAGCATCTCCAAAGGCGTTGTGAGATGATCTCTTTGGGTGGGTACCATCAAGTATGAACCATAATCTGAGCTGTATTAGCTACACACCTGTTACAAATGATACTGACTCCAGTGTTTTTAGCACATCCCAGAAGGCCCAAAGAATCGTTTTTGGAGGCAGCTGCTGAGGCAAGCACAGTGCAACTCATCTGGCAGTAGACTGGTGCACCTACACTCTCCTCTGTGCTTTGTCTGACCAGCCTATGCTCTCCAGGCTTCCCCTCTTTTCCATCTCCACTGTCCCACTCACAGTGTTAGTGTGACACAAGAAAAGTATTTTTTATATACTTTGAGTGGGAGATTTTATTTTGTTGTTTTTTTTTTTGGTTTTTTTTTGTGGCATCCTGACTATAATACAGCAGGAAAGGAACTTAAATTTATATTTTGATTAGTCTCACTGGAAGACTTATTAAGAGCCAGGAGAATTGCTGCTTGTGCTGTGTAGAGGTCTGGCAACTAGAGAGTAAAGATAGCTCATTTTATATTGGCTCCAAATAAAACGGAGGTTCCATTTTTAGTATATGGATGTAAAATACCTTCAAAATGGCACACTTGATTTGTAAATGTAGTGAATGAAAAAAACAAAGTAAGCTCAATACTAAAAATAATCAAGTTGGTTTTTTGTTTGATTTTTGTTGGTTTGTTTTGTTTTTTTGGTTTTTTTTGCACAGGAGTTAAATTCAGTGTGGAAATACTTCCCATAATACAGTAAAATATAAAAGGAGTTTTAGATAGCTTTTATATGTTTATACATATACCAACAAACACATCCAAAGGATATATATATACATATGAATATATCTATATACATATACATGGATAGATAAATAGACAATTATACATGACTGTGGAAATATATAAAAATTGGGAAAAAAGTGAATTCTTACTGGACCTTAACAAATGCACTTTAATACAAATATAATTGCTTCTACACTAGACAGCTTTGAATACAAAATCTACTGTCTAATATGGATCTCTGTTCTTTCCAATTAAAATGGGAAATCTTCTTTTGAAGAGTATCCGTTTACATCCCAAGTTGCTAAGTTACAGAACAGAAGGGTATTGTGTGCTCATCTTGTTTTGAGAGGCCTCATCTCTGCATTCAAGGACACCAGCCCATATTGATTTAGTTGTTAAATTTGAGAGCAAGTCTTTTACTGAAGCTCTTGAAGTTCCAGTCAAGTACTGCTATTAAAAAAAAAAAAAGGAAGAAATATTTTATTAATAATCTATATTGTATATTGATTATAACCTAATTTTATCATTCCAAAATGCAACAGTAGAAAAACAGAGATTTTTTTTGCCAGATATTTTTTCCTTCACAGGCTGTTATCCTGGTTCTGCCACGCGCTGGCCCTACTCTTTTCATTTCCCTAGAACACTTCTACAATTGTTTATTCCTAGGGAATGGTTGAGCCCGTGGACGGTACCTGTAACTCCTCCTTCCTGCACCAGAAGTGCATTTCTAATAGCCAGCCCCCTAGGAGAAAAGCATGAGTCACCTGCGGTTTTCAAAGTAAAGCTCAGCTACAGTCCTTACTGAATGGTTATGTGACCAGCCCTGTAGGTTTTAGTGTCTACATCCTTCCGAGCCACAACAATTTTTAGGGCTCTTCCAAGTTTCACCCATAACCTACTGGGAATATTTCTGCATAGATGAGGATTAGCAGAACTCTGACACAGTAGCAACAATTTAATCTAGAAGCTGCAGCAGCATGGTAGCATGTGATTCGCTGTAATTTAGCTGCTTGCAATGAGACAGCCATATAATTTGTAGGCTAGAGGAAGGTTCTCCACCAGCTCAGAGGGAGGCAAAGTCAGCCTGGCCCTCTACAATACAATAATAGATTGTGTGTACAAGGTCCATGGTCCCCAGGTACCTTGTAACAAAGCTTCTGGATCTGTGCTCCACACACCAGTGATGGCTGCAGAATATCTGCAAGGGTGATGGCCACAGCATTGTGTCCCGAGGTGCTGCAGTAAGTCTGTGTTTCCAGCTGCTAAACAGCAGGAGAAAACTGATAGAATGTGGATGAGATTTCTTTGTGCTCTATTTTCACTTGCCATACTTGCTATAGAAGCAGTAGGTGATGAAAAGGACAGGATGAAAAGTGATGTGTATGGCTGTGAAAGAGAGGGAAAAATACAGCTGGGCATCTCTAATGAGGTGCAGTCCAGTTTATAAAAAAAACATTAAAAATTGTTGGGCTGAGCGCCCTAGAGCAACACAGACCCAGATTCTTTGCAAACAGGAACTAATTGCTAAAAGCTCTCCAGAGGATTTTTTTTCATTCCTTTCAGTTAGCATTGGCAAAGATTTAGAAATTTCATCAAGAGGAATGATCTCTTATAAGTCCTTCTTTCTTAAATCTTTTTTCCCTCTTTACTGATGTGAGGATTGGCACCAATTTAAGCAACTTCTTTCATCTCTGAGCATGGACTTCCTTAAATTGGTTTAACAATTTAATCCATTTAGCTGAAGTCCATTCCAGTCAAATCCATTCAAGAATTGCATGGAACAGACCCTCAGTGTTTTACCCAAACCACTGCTCCATTACAACTTCAGTCAGCCAGCTCATGTTGCTCCTTTTTTGGGTAACACACCCTGACACTCTCAGCTGACTCCAGCACAACTTAGGGGGGTCTTTTAAGCAGGTTTCCAGAGAGAGAAAACTCAGTGTCTTGGAGGTTGACTGTGGCTCTACAGGTATGTTGGCTTTATTATACCTACTTGAAAGCTGTTCAAACAGAGGCAATCACATGTAACCTCCACAAAATCTCTGTAGCATGGGACCTACACATCACAGCAGTAGCTCTATTCCAAAAACTCATCTTCCTTCAGAGATGCCTGTAAATATCACCAATATTGCACGATTTTGTTGGGGTTTTTTTCCCAATCAATTGTTCAAGTAGTAGCAAAGACAACTGTCAGCCTGGTATTTTGCCTGTGTTATAAGGAAAGTAAGAGAAAGGAATTTATAGGTCTGCCAACATTTTGCCCAGTTGGGCAGCAGCACTCTGTGAGCTTTGCTGGGTACTAAGGCATGTGGGAAAGCCCATTTTCACTGGCACAGTCTGACCCTGTGCCAGTTACAAGGGACATGGGACTGGGCTGCTCTTTCCATCTGCCCCTTCCAGCCTGCAGGCTGCAAATTACAGGCTGCTCTCCCACTGCAAAACACACATTCCCATCCCCCAAGTTTGTTATGTTATTTTTGTGTTCATGAAAACACTAAAGTCAGGGTAAAAGGGACAAATAGTCCAGATTTGAAGATTTTCCATCTAGACCAAAAAAATGCTGCATGGCATGTGTGTTTAGCATTAGCAGGAAAATAAATGTGCTGTTTTCAAATTTTTGCTTCAGGGTCAGCCAACATCAGTCTACCACGTAACAGCTTTGAGGGGGGAAAAAAAGCTTCACTTAAGGATACATCTGCCAGAGTAAACAGTGCCTCAAACCAGGGAAATCTAAAGCACATGCCTTATTGTCAAGTTTGGTTTAACTTGTTTTACAAATCAAAACAGCAGCTCAGTTTTTAAAACCTATTTTTAAGTCCACTAGTGTTTTATCAAGGAGTATAAAGACCTACATTACTGTTTTAGTCTTTGTATTTTAAATCAAATATTATGTACCAATTTCTTTTCCATGAATTAATGTCTCATCCCATTCTTGCGTGCAGCTCTTCTTACCTCTTCATCATTTCTCATAAATCAGAGGATCAGATTCCCTATTTTAACTGTCCTGTTACACCCTGCGCTTTGTGGGCAATCTTTCTGTAGCCACTGGGTCTTCTCATGAAATATGTTAGTGTTCCCTGTAGGGTGAGAGCTTCTGACCCTCAATCCATGCTGGAAATAAAAAAAATTTTCATTAATTTGTGTGGATAGGAGGAAGTTTGTGCTCAAAATTGACTTCTCCTTAGGAAGCAAAGCACATACCAAATGAGAAACCTCCTGCACTTAGGGTATGTGCAGACAATTCTTCTGATTTAATGTGGGAGTATTTGCATGCATATCTGAGGGAAGAATTTGGCTCTTCACAGTTAAAATAAAACACTGAAGAGTATTTAAGGAGCAAAACCAAGACTGGAATGTTTTGAAGACATTTCCAAGAACCTCTAAGAAGGGAAAAAGTCTTTGCCAAACATAGACAAACCTCATCAAACCCTATAGCTTCCTTTCAACTTTTATTGTTTCTGTTCCCCCACAAACCAAGCCTCAGCAGGTAATTCTGTTTGCTTGACTGTGGCTGAAGTTCCATGATTATTTTATTCCAGTCTGAGCTGTGTTGAAAGGGGGTGGGTGGGGTGGTCCCTTCCCTCTTTTTCAACTACCCACAGCTGCTTGTGCCCTTGCAGCTCTAAGTAGTTTGTTCGGTTCTGCAGGGAGCTGGACCAGGGAATGGATCCAGGTAAAAGTCAGCTTTCCCTCACCCAGCCCTCTATTGTGCCTTGCTCATCCAGCACTCCTGGATGAGCAGCAATTTAAGCACACAGAAAAGATGTGGATATGTGACCAGATGAACAGAGAGGAGGAGCTGGCATTTTCCTCACAGCCCCCCTAAACAACACTGGTCGAAGCAACCCAACAACTTTGGCTTAAATCTAAGGATAGTAGGCTAATATCAGCCTCATTCAAGAACTGTTCTAAGATGAGTGGTGTTTAAACACTCTGTAAGTCTTCACTGAATATGAAGAAGCTCCTGATTAAAAAAGAAAAAAATACTTTTACATATTCCATTGCTGTATCTCAAGTGTCTACCACTCACACTGATGCATGATAAATAATGGGAAAATTAAGTGTGAAGAGATTCCTATTTATTGCTATATGTATTGTTGGATCACTTACGTGCAGCATGGCTTAGCATATCTATTGGGCAAGACCAATTTGGTGATACCAAATTAAATTTTCTCTTTTTCTCTTCTCAAATTTTTGCATTTGTTCATTTAATATGAGTAAAATACACATAGTTATCAGGAAGTCTACTTCACTATAATTGTGGGTTTTGATGTCATGGTGGAGCACAGAGAAAGCATTGGATGTCACCATAGTAATAATAATTCATTTAAAAAAACCTCCAAATATCAAGTATTTATTATAAAATATTACCCAAAGCAAGCAAATATAGGAGATGGCCCGTTTTATATGAAAATCTATTTAAACTGAAGCCAGCTCTCTATAATATCCAAAGCATTACGTAATTGATGTGAGTTCAAAAGGTAAAGAGATTAAAGCCAGGCTTAAGGGCCAAATGTCAAAGTCCATTCAAATCTGTGAGCCATTACTAACTCCAGTAGGACTGGTTATGTGTGAGTGACTGCTCACCAATACCAATGTGTGTCCAACAGATCCCATATCTTTCACTAAAACTGCAGCAGATTCAGTCATTCAGGTGTGAAGCTGGAGTGAGATCAAATTTTGGCTTCAGCCAGTATGTTAGCAGGAGTGATAACAGAGGTATTGACTGTAGCATGCAGCTGCATACAAGGAATAAAGGAAACAAAGCACTAATTCCTGCCTAACATCAGCCAGACTGCTCAGAGATGGGAGGAAATGTAACTTTTTTAAAAGATTGGAGATTTGAAGAGTTTCTTCTCTCCTGGGCAACAAGAAGGACTGATTCAACTTCCCAGCATTCTTGTGAAAATTGCTTAAATGGCACATGCTGGGGCCTCCCCTGCAGGAACTCAGGAAGCTCCATAACTCTCCAGGAGCACCCAAGAATGATTAACCCCACCAGGAAAGTTCCATGTTTTAAACAAATGTGTCTACACAGATCTGATTCTACAGGAGGGAAAGGGGAGGTGGGGGACACAATTGAAGAGCAGTTTGGAAGGGGTGAAGGCTCCTGGGGCAGTTCTCAGCTCAGTGCTCCTGTGGCTGGCTCATGAGGTCAAAATCACAGCCTCTTCTTGCCCCTGTTGATGACCCAGACAGAAGCAGTGTTGGGTGGCCAGGAAAGAAAACCTCATTCAGCTTCTCAGGACAGTCCTGCAGGCTGCAGGAAAAATTGGGCCATTCCCTGCCCAAACAGTTCTGAGGTGGCCCAGCTGTCACTCCTTATCAGTGTGGTAATCAGCATTTGGGTGGTTTTGGATGCTTAGCCATGTTGACTCTCTCTTGACAGCTGCCCTGGGTGTGCTTTGGCTCCTTGCTGAGGAGGAACCCTGAACACTTGCAGACAATCTTCACATCCCAAAAGGAAGGTCATCCCTCATCAGTTCCTTTTTCCCTCTTTTCCATTTCTTCTATATCTTCCAGTTCGGAACTTGTACTTCAGTCCCAAAAGCTACACTTCCTGCCTAGGGGCACCACCCATCCCATGCCTGGGGGAAACAGATGGTGGACACAGATGGTAATTTTACTCCATTATTTAGCAGCTGTAAAAGGAAAAATTACCTCAGCCAGTTGCCTACATACAAATGGCCCCAGCTTACCCACACAGCTCCTTTTATTTACTGAAGGTATTGGCAAAGAGCTGCTTCCCCATACAGCAAGTCTCCGTCCATCTGGAGGTCTGGGCTGTCCACACACCTAGTGTTGACAGCGAGTGTCTCAGCCTTTCAAGGTTTCTGGCCATTAAGGACTCCAAAGAAGTAGAAACTACTTTCAGGGCAGGCTTAGTTGTGTCTGTCCAAGAACAACACGAATGAGGTGTGGATCCCATCAGTTGCATACATTCCTGTTGTGGTGGTGTCATATGTAAACAGCTTGTTCAAATCTACTCATTGACTGCAGACTTCTGTCATGTTTGTGGAGGAGGTTGGAGAACTTGGACAAATGTCTTGCAGCAGTGCCTTGTAGAACAGGATAGCTGAGACACCAGCCCACTTGGATCCCTGTGCAGAAAGCCTTTGTTGTCAAGAGCCAACATCTCTCATTTTGCTTCAGACTCAAATTTAGTAAGCAGACATTCAGCTCAGAGGAAACTTTTTAACAGCAGCTGGCCATTTTAATTATAGAAAGAATATAAACAATAAATTTCTAATATTAGACACATTTCTCACAGTCCTTGTTTCTGAAAATAATGTCTTAGGACCATATCCAAGCCCCAGTGAATCAGTGGAAAGTGTCCCACTGACCTCATTGTGATTGGATCAGGGCCTTAGTTTCTTAAAATAAAATTTTACAAGGTACAGGCTAATCCTATTTCACATATTTTTAGTTAAATGGCTGAAAAGGTTTTTTTCTCTCCCTTAAGATCCATGGAAAACCAAGACACAGCCACAATCTTGGCACCAAATATTCTATAAGTAATTTAAATACAAATAAGAAGTGGGTCTGAAATTGTTTTACACTTGGGCTTCAAAATGGTGGGTTCAGAGCACAGGTCCTGGAAGCAGCCGTGAGAGCCCAGGTGGCAAGGGGTGAGTCGCCTTCCCCTGGAAAAGCAGCAGTAAGCCAAGCACAAAGCTGCAGGCTGTGCTCCAGAGTGCTTACCAAATTCCGCCAATATTTCATTTGTTTAATTTTTCATATGTAGCCAAGCTCTAGGCAGCTGTAAGGAGCTAGAGCTACCAAAACACTGCGTGACAAGCTGTGCCTGCAGTATGTCCAGCCACACCAAGACTAGAAGGCAGTAAAGCACTCCCATGAACATCTGATTTTGTGACTTTCCAGCCCATAAAATTTCAGATAAGCTTTAGATAAGTAAATGGGGGAGGTAGGAGGAAGTTATCCAAACAAAAGTATCAACCTGCTCCTTTTATTCTATCTCCATCCACTGGTGCAAACTGAAAAGGAAACATCTTGGAAAAAGCAGGGAGGTTACTAGGAGCAAGCAGAGTCAGTCTCATGCAAACAGAGGTTATCCCTCCTGCACCCAGAGGAAATCCCCATCTCTGTCACTGCAGTAGCAGCCAGGCCAGCAGTCTGAGACTCCCTGCACTAATATCTACAGCATTGCAAAAGGTGTCATTTTTAGAAGATGTAAAAACCATAAGGGAAAAAGAAAAGAAAGCAAACCACATGGAAAAGAAAATCATGAAAGTGAAAAAATATAGGTGACACAAATGGAAAGGTAATGTTCCCAACACTGCAACCCTGTTACTGCAACAGCATTTCTGGTTTGCCTTGGTTTGGTTTAGTTTAAAGTCTGTGAGCTCATGTTACCTCTTGTGAAGTTTAAGGACCATGTTCTTGGCTGTATGAAAATCCTGTACCACCCTCCTGGCAGCACTGGTCAGCCCTGCACACTAAAAGGCAGTATGAAAGCTGGGGCAAGAGTGGTAGTGTGCCACTCTTGCCCCAGCTGGACAAGCTGCCCCTGTCAATGCCATCTTTAGTGGCACTACCCTCCAAAATGCAGAGATTTTAATGATATCTGGCTGTGGAGTTCAGAGAAAACACATGCAGCGTGGGTTGCAGTTAAAGCACGCTCAAACCTGACACATTCAGAGAATATTTTGACACATTGGCGTGCAGATATGAATGCCATAGGTCAGATGAAAGAGAAGGGGCTAGAAAAACACCAGGAAGACAAAATGGATCCATGACAGCACCATCCAATTTCACCATCAGGAATAATGTATTTATTTTATGCCTGAGCCAAGACTTAAATTGCCAACAGCTTTGTCATCATACCCTTTCACCCCTGGCTCACTTTTGCATCCAGCATTTCACAAGACACAACAATTCATTTTCTCCTGTCTCACTTCCTGTCAAACCCTCCTGCATGTCGTGTAGGGATTTCTTGCCTCATAAGTGGGGATTAAATAGCCAAGTGATCCAACAGTGCAGTCTAATGCACACTTTGTTTGATATTTCCAGCTTGTGTTAGCCTGGTCTTCTGAACCTTCTGAACACGTGTTCTATTTTAAAATAAATTTTAAGTTTAAAAAGTATTTCCTCCTAAGCTGAAAAAGATCTGAATGGTTGGTCCCCAGTTTAGGACTAGGGCCTCTTCAAGAAGTAGGGGAGCCCTCCAAGCGTGGGATGCTCATTGGCTTTTTTCTCTGCAATATCTGCATAAACACACTAGAGCCTAACAGAGGTAGAAAGAGCCCATCCTGGCAATCTGAGGCAGAACTGAAGCAGCCCCTGCGCCTCATTCTAAGATCTGCCTCTCCTAAGCAATTTAGGAAAGGAGCCGTGTAAACAAGAGAAGGGCTAAAACATATGCTTTAAAATAAGATACACAAAGAACAGATTCTATTGACATGAAAAAGAGTATTAAGGTTGAGTCTTGTAAGCTGATGCAATGATCTAAGACAGAATAGATTTTTAGATGAGCTTGCCAGGTGGCCCTAAGATTATTTCAGTTGGTTAGGGAATGGTGCTAGTAATGCCAAGGCTGTGGGTTCAACCCTCTATATGGGCCATTCACTTGGGAATTAGACCCAATGATCTTTTGGGTCCCTTCCAACACAGAATATTCCATGACCATTTTGTGATAATTCTTCTGAACCAAATTACCTCTCAAATTAATCCTGACTTTGCGTAGATCAAATGTTACTATTTCCAAGCTTATTTGCATGGTTGGTATTGAACAGCTTGGCCAACAAATTTAATAATACTTATTCTTGGCACAAGTTCAAAAGTTTATTCAGTGACCATGAACTTGTGGTTTCAGGGGAACAACTGGTCACTCCAGTTCCACTATACTGCTCCAGTTCTTGGATTAGGTGACTTAACCATTATTAATTATTTTTTCCCATTAAATATTTTCATTTAGTTGACAAATATATTGCTATGTGAAAGAATCTGGTTTGCAATTCTGCTAGAACTGATCTTCCCAAAGATTTGTGCAACTAAAACTTACATTTGCTGAAAAATTCACTGTAAGCAATTAAAGATGCTTGGAAATGCAGCCACGGGAAAAGGTTTCTAGATGTCATTGAAATGTCTATAAATAAGTTTTTTCACTGCTTACCCTAGTGGTTTAGCAATCCAGACTGCGGGTAACATTTTATGTCCATGTAAACTATACCATTGCTATGTGGTATAGGGCATGTGACACTGAATGCAATGCTAAATTTTGCATTTCTGACTTTAGAATTTGCAGACAGGAGAACAGACATCTATTTCTAGTTGTACTCCTGTCATTTTTAACAACAATGTACAGGAAAGTTAGGCTATCCATGTTCATCAGCAAGAGGAAATGCCTCATAAATTCAAAATGCTACACTAAGGACTCTTTCAGTTTTACTTCTCTCTTTATTTCCTTAAAGAATGTTTTGTTTCCACTGCTGTCTCGTTACCATCCAACCCTGACAAACACAACCTGCATGCTTTACCAGTCTGCCCACCCCCAGATACGCTTACAACCAAATATTGCTTCCCCTTTCCTTTTCAAAACAAACATCCTCTCACTGCTCCCCCCTTGCTGCTCAGAAGGCCCTACAGAAGAGTCCAGGATACTTTGCAGATAAATATCCAGCACATCAGATGCATGGCGCTTTTTCAGAGGAGAACCTACACAAGGTTGAAATGTCCTTGAAACTGGTGTACCTGGCAGGATAGGACCCCCACCAGTGCCAAGGGCCACCCTTAGGTGTATGGTCTCCTGGGACCAGAGAGTCTCCAGAGCTCTCTTGAGCACCAGTCATAAGAGAAGCAGTGGGCAGCAGGGAAGGACAGCAATTCCAAGGGTGCTTTGATGCTGCAGCTGAGAGCAGCTTCTGCTTGAAGGGGTGAGACAGACAGGACTGACAGCCACCAGGCTGTGGATAGGCAATCTGGGTCACCAGGGTAGGCTCATAACTAACTAATGAGCTTCCTGCCCTCCTTAAAAATGTCTTGGTTTTCTGCTGTTTACTTTCCATGACCACACAAGCTTCTAGTTCTGTGAAATAAGGACTTCGCACCCTTTTGTCTGGCTCAGCCAGCAAGAACAGCAGCCAGTCCACTAGTTACACTCATCAAAACCATTCCCTTGGCTTTTATGCCTCCAGAGGTGTTTCAAGCTTGCATGTCACAATTGTCATCCATACCAAGATGTCACTTTCAGCCCAAGAACTGAAATCCATTTAAATAGCAGTCGTAGAAGTGCTGTGAAGTGAAAAGGCTAATCATAGAAACGGTAATCATCAAACCAATCTGTTGGTGACCTCTTCATGAGATCTGAGCAAAGTTTGGCTACTGTCAATCTGGATCCAGCTCCTGAGCTACCCACCTGCAGTGGAGGTGCAAGGATGCATTCCTAGAGTCACGGGTTAAAACCAAAGGGCACCCAAAAGTCAGTGTTTAGCTAAAATATGCCACCAAAGTTTATAAAGGCCATACTTCTATTCACAGCTTGGCATTTCTACTCTGTGTGGTCTTGCAGCTAAATTTTTATCATAAGGGCTTCCTTCTCTGAAGTCCCATCTTCAGCAATACCTTAAAAAATTGACTCTGAAGATAGGCAAGGGGCAAAGCTGCATAATTACTGGAATTGAAAAAACAACAATACATGCTTGATTGTATGGCTTTTGTCACAGACTTGAGCTCCTGAGACTTCTTGAGTTCCTGAGATTTTGCTCTTGAAAAGACTATCCAAAAACCTTTTTGTCTTAAAGTTCCTAACTAAAATACATTTTCCTATCAGTGCTGCATAGAAGGTTGGGTGATTAGTACAGGACACATAAATCATTCACTTTGGTTGCATCACTGATGTAAGTGTTAATCTGTTATTTTCTAATTTGCCTCCAGGTTCTCCATAACCACCTCTCTTAATGACAGGAGGAAAAAGAATGATAAGCATCTGACACTGCTGGAAACCCCAGTAAATATCAGATCACAGAGGGCACATAACAGTGTGAATACAGCCATTACACACGGTCACACAACTTTGGGAAGTAACAAAGAGTATGTGATAGCTAGCAGTAAATACTCCCTTGTAAATGATGCCTGTTATATTTAAAACAGGAAATATATATATATATATAATTTTTACTTTCTTTCAAACTAAGCCTTTGAGTAATCACACCCCATCTCTGAGCAAGGAAATTCAGATCTCAGTAATAGTCCTTCCACTGAAAAATTCAGATCCTTATAGCATACAGTGGAATCCTGTGTCCAGCCCTGGGCCCCCAATTACAAGAAAAGCAGGGCCATACTGCAGTAAGGCCAGATGAGCTGATGGAATGGCCAGGGATAGAGCCCTTGGAGTGGGAGGAAGATCAGGGAGCTGGGCTTGTTCAGCCTGGATATGGCCATGGGGCATTTAGTGCTGGCTTCAGCTGCCTTATGGGAGGGTGTAGAGAGGACAGAGCCAGGCTATTCCCAGAGCTGGTGCTCCTCAGTAAAGCAGGGGAAAAACAGCACTTGTTATAATATGAAAAAAAATCTGATTAGATATTAAGAAAATAGTTTTCCATGAGGGTGACTAAACACTGAAACAGGGGCCCAGAGAAGGTATGGGATTTCTGATCCTGGAGATACCAAAGCTTGGCAGGATAAAGTTCTGAGCAATACAATCTAAGCTGGCCTTGATTTGAGATGGGGATATGGACCAGGCAATCTCTGGAGGTCCCTTCCAACCTAATTTATTCAGAGATTCAATGAGAATGTGTCTAAGTTATATCAGGAGAGCAGTGCCTCCTCTATTAATTGTCAGGAATTTTAACCGTTACATGAGAATTTGGAATTAACTGGATATATAATCAGCACAGGAAATTAGATTTTCCCCTTTAAATTAAACTGTCATGGTAGGAAGGAAAATAAGCAGGAATTGATAGTGTTCTATAGTATATTGTATAAAAGCAACTGCTATTGTTGCTTTTTAATTTCTGGGAAAGACTTTACCTCCCAAAGTGCAACAAAAATAGTATTTTGAATCAAACTAAAACCAGAAAGGTAAGTCCTTTTAATTTTCCTTTAATGCCTCATAGGTCTGCCTTCTGTGCATTATTTGGTTTTGGATCTCATGGACCTAAGAGCTGTTGTCACTGCTCCATTTCCTCAGGCTGCTATACTTTCCCATGTCCTTTTCTTTCACAGCCCTGGTTCTTGCACCTCCCTTTTCCACTCTTTTGTAAATGACAATAGCTGCCTCCAGCTGTACCTGAAAGCAGAAGGGCCAGAGGGTAATCTGACTTCTTTCATATCCAGGGAATGAAACTCGTTTTCTATATGAGTTGCTGGAAATAATGGCAGTCACCGATTGAGACAAGATCACCAGGACCTGTCCAAAACTAAAGCAATACTCCAAGAGGGGCCTGGGACTTGGACTCAGACTTGGAATCAGATCATAATTTAGGAACCAGGAGCCTACTTTTCTGCAAAATGGTTGTTTTAGGAGGCAGAAAAGCGTTTGTGACAAATACTTGGGATCCAGGGGAGAGTCCTACAAACAATTTACGAGAAAACTGTTGCCATTTATTTCCCTTGGGCTTGCATGCATTCCTTGTTAATATGCTGAATTGCTGCATCAGTTCCTTCTCCCAATGGAAAAAGCTTGACAAGCCCATGGATGTTAGCTAAACCCCTGCATTAGCATGGAGGCAGAGCAAGTAACCAACACAGCAAGTATGTTTGACCTCTGAGAGAAACCTCTCCTGAGCCAAAGATAAAATTAACAGTACATCAGTGTTTAATATTTAGCAGGTGTAAATGGGGTAATTCTGAGCCTCAGTGCGATAAATCTGTTCTCAGATTATTCTCTATGCTTTTTTAAACTTCAGCACTGCTATGGTTCTTAGAAAACTATGTTATGCTCAATGCAAAAGTCAAAGTACTTAGGTACATACTGGAATTAAAAGTTTAATTTTTTTTAAATGAAACTGGTAACTACAACATCACATTTAGATTGAAAAGGCATCCCTACTTTTTAAAGTATGGAAATCAACAAACATAATAAAATAGGAAAATTCAACTGTGAAGAATGCTTGGATTACCTCTGATATCACAGTGAAATCACTTACTACTGATATGATCTACCTGTAATTCCAACTAAACCAAGGTATGTGATTTCACCTGTGTGTACAGGCACATACAGAATATATCCATGCCGCTTCATTTTTTTAAGCTATCTGTGTTTAAGTGAAGCCAAGATAAATTTTACTTGTTTTAGGGGTTCATTCATTAAACTTAATCAATGAGCTAATCTGAGATTTACTTTTAAAATTTCAAATAATCGAATAATGCATACAAAGGGAAAGATTTTGAGCACTAAAGGGATATGAATTGTATGCAACTTCTTTGAAGGATAAATTCAAATCAGGTTTCATTGCAGTGTATTTTGCAGCAGTTGTAACAGAACTCAGGTTAAAGGGTTAAAGCCAAGCTGCTTCACAGAGCTTTGCACTTAAACAGATAATTATCATTTGGTGGTATGTACAGGAATAAGGAAAATTGTTTTAGTGGAATTTTTATAATTTCCCACTACAAAATTTGGATTAACCAGAAATGTGTGGAAAAAAAAAAAGTCGTCTTTGGCTACTGTAAAGCAGTGGAGTTAATAAGTGATAGAGAGTTTTGGTTCCTCACCTGAGATACTAAATTACTCTTGGCAGTTTCCAAGATATTGCAATGCAGATTAAGCATGTTAGCTGGAGCTGTCAGTGCCTGGCAGGCTGATAGGAATGCCTCCTTTCCTTGGAACTGCAAGGGAGGAGTAGGAAAGCTGTAGGATTCCTCAGTTAAATACAGGACATTCCTCAAATGCACTATAATGTGCAATTGAAGAAGCAGGGCCTAAATTCGAAAAGCTTTAAAAGAAAACGCAGAGCGGCAAATAAATCTGAATCAAAACTTAATTTCCAGAACAAAAAATTCACCTCAAGAAAACCGAAGAAATAAAGGATTCTTGCTTTTGCAAAATGCACCCTGCATGCATGTGTGTGGCTCCTGTGGTTATGGTATAGGAGGCCATTGAATTATCAAACCAGTAATTTTGCCATTAGTTTTTCAGTTTGCTTCTTGCATGCATATTCTGTGGTCAGATCCATTAGTAAGTTGGAGTGATAAACACCTGGAGTCTATCAAAAACAAAGAGAGTCTTATTCTATACATACAACCAGCCAGGCGAACATAACGAGCAAAGACTAACTGCATAATGTAGAATTCAAACAGGAATATGTTTTTTATGATGTGCCAGCATAAGGGAGATCAAAGACTAAAGCCAAATAAATAGCAACTGGGTACCAGCAAAGGAAACATATTTAGAACTTAAAGTAATCAGAAACAAACTCAGTGTATGCCAACACCCTCTGAATTCAAAAGTAACATTTTCCTCATTTTCATAAAAGGTTTGAAGGCTGGCAGATTTTATTTTGGTTTTCAATCTACTGTTTTTATGACTGGAAAGGAACTTTCGTTTCTCACAGAGAATGGAATATGAAGAATCATCTCCTCATCCCATCATCAACTTCCTTCTGGTGTTTTTTGGGAGTTACCCCACCATCACCACCACCACCACCTCCCTGTTGCTGTCTGATTGAATTTTTCTTGGCTGCTTTGCGGAATTTGCCAGTTTATATTAAGCATTTATTGAGCTCAGCTCCTTATCTGGAGCATCGCCTGGCAAACTGCAACAATCTGTCTGGCACCTGGGGATTGACAGAGCAAATTTTTCCAGGTGGTACAAACAGACACCCAGAATAATAGGCCAACACTGTTTTGTGAATTTCATCTAAAAGGAAAAGCCCAACTGACTAATTTCCAACGTCCTGTTAAGTACCTGCAATGGATCGACATAAACAGTTCTAAACGACTACTAGTACTAAAAAAAACCACTTGCAGGGTGGGGAGGATGGTGGAGGGCTTGGAGGAAGGAGCAGGGAAAAGATACAAGGGTGGCAGTGAATCAACAGGCTGAGCCTGGGGGCAAACAGTTACATCTGTGCTTAATTTGTCAGGGATTTACATTAGTGAAACTTTAACTCTTCAGATGATAAGTAAGATTACACTTACAGAGCAAGTTTATGCAAATAAAGCTTAGTCTACAGGGTGTGTGAGTCCAGACACAGTGGATTTGGCAGGTTTCACTGAGCCTGGTGGCTGGGTTTAATAAGTGCATTTACACAAAGGATTAGGACATCTGGAAAAGTAGCATGGTAGTTTACTGAGATATAAATAACGTTAATTGAGAGGTCACAGTATGCAGAACACTCCTTACATGTAAATGAGAATCATGGAAAGCGATGCGGCAACGGCTTGTGTCTCGCTCTTGGTTACATCAAGCTAAGCTTTATGTACTGGCTCATCCATGCCTTTCATAGTCCTGATTTTAGTCCCCATTACAGAACCCCACTTCATGACAGATATGACCAAAACCAGTGCCTTTCTCTTAAAGATCCAAAACCAAAATCAGTGGTTCACGTAAATTAGCATCAGGAGATGTCCAGAATTCAAAGGACCTGTAGGAAATTACTTAAAAACTGTAATCTAAATAAGCAGTCTGCTAGATAATCAATTTTACCCCAAAGCCCAATAACATGCCCCCACAGCAACAAAAACCATCTCTTTTCAGTGACGGAACTAACACTGAAAAGTGTGTTTTACACCTAATTCCAACTTGCTTAAAAAGTTCTGTGATACACAATAGAATTTTGGCTTTGCAAACTAGTATAATAGTGAACGGTAAGAATGAGATAACAAGCAGTTTACAAGAGCTATACTGTACCCCTGAATTAATTTATAGCTTGGTAGGCAATTTTAATTCATTCTTATTACTCTTAAAAGTATAAAGTTAATTTTTCTCAACTTATCCAGCAGGGCAGCAGAGCACAGGTAGACCTTTAACAAAGTTCTAAAGTATCCATATGTTTATGTTTCAAGCACTTTCCAATAAATATTTTTTTAGAACAATTGAAATGTATACAGAGTTAAAAATAGATTGCTTTGGGGTTTTTCCTTTCTCCAGGTTTTTGATAGGCTTTGCTTAGTTCTGGTTTTTTTCCAAGCTATTGACTACATGCAAACAAAAGATTTGTCCCCATGCATGCTCATTGAGACATTACACTGCACACACACTGCCCTGAGTATACAGGGGGACAACAGTGGTAAACTTTTCTGCAGCAATGTACTGTTCTTCTGGTTGTGAAAAACCCCTCTGTGAAGAGACTTAGCCTGAGACCCATACAGAATTGCTGCAAAATATACTGAAGAAATATATGGTCACAAAACAAATTATTTCTAGTGTCTGACCTCGAAATGGTCAGATTTGCTCCTGTGCAATCCAATTATATCATTGCTATATTCAGACAGAGTGGGAAGCTGGCTGAAATATGGGGCAGGAGCAGCTGGGCTTGTGTAGTCAGAGGGAATGTTCTTGCTGTATATATTGACCTTATCCAAACAATTCAATACATAAAATGAAAAGCCAAGACATATAAGCATGAGGTATGAACATATCAGCAGCCATGTTCAAAAGCGATTAGGTTGTGGAAGGGCCAGTTCAGCTGTGTGCTGCTGCTGGCATCTGTTAAGAGCACGGGAAAACACTCCTCATGTTTTGGTCAGTGAGCCAGATGTATCACTTCATTCATCCTTGCAGTTGGATGCTGATAACATCTGAAAGCAAACAAAGGTGATGATGTGGAGTGGCTGCTAGTAGGCACGCAGTTCTCTTTCCACTTATCGTGCTCTGCTTTGGTTGGATGTTTCCCAGCAGACAAGATTATAAATTGCCTTAGAAAAGTGGCCGTGTTCACTAAGAATTACAAATTGTGATCACAGTCCAAATATAGATCACAGTGCAAATGTAGACGAGGCTACAAGAAATACAACCTAGCATGGTTCTGTTTGTGGACTTCTCACCTGAGGAAATGCATGCCTCAGTAATTTCTTTTCCTTCAGGGTTTATGATAGATAAATGCCAGCACCCTTCAGCTGTTCCATTCTCTGTGTGTCAGGACTAGTGAGTTCCAGCCCTTCACTGCCAGTCTCAGGGGAGAGGGCTTCTGGCCTTCTCTGATCCTCTTTGGCATTCAAGCCATGACCCACTCCTGAGTCAGCTAGTTTTGTAAACTCACAGTTCAATTCCATGATCCTTGAGAAACATTATAAAAATTACCTGCAATTTACTGTAAACCTCTCCATCAAATTCCAATTATTGTCAACCTATTAAATCTATTTTTAGTCCTTACTTTATGTCTAAAGGAATTATTTAAATAAACTGCACACTAACTATGCAGTAGGTTACAGGGAAAGTTGCCCTAGAACAGCAGCAGATGTGAACTAGAGAGGTTTTGTTGCATAGGGCAGAATATCTCACACCACTATGAATAATTTTGGTTAGGGCTGCCTGCTGAACAAACTTTCTCTTTTCCACATCTCAGTCTGTTTGTTGCTGAGGACACTTGGTGAAAACTGTCCCATTTCCCTTGAAGTGATGATACAGCATTTTCCTAACACAGTATAAAATGTATAGAAAAGCAGCTTATTATTCCCTGTCTCTGACAAAGTTAATTGGGTATTAGCATTAGAATCATGTTAAGAAATCTCTGTCAAATCCTATTAGCTCCCTTGCTCTCTTCCAGAGTATCTGCTGAATGATACAAATCTTGCAGAAAAGTTAATCCTTATATACCTTATGAGTGCAGCCAAAGTATTTTGTTTGTCCAAGTGAAAGAGACCTTCAGGCTTCCCATCATCCACACCACAGGGAGAGCTTACCATTCTCCCATGGCAGCTTCAGCAGTAACCAAGAACAGCAAACTGGAGACACTAACCTGTGCTGCAACCATAATTTTCACTATTGTTCATAACCTGGGTTGACAATTTAAATGCAAAAATATACTGCAATCCAAAGCTATAGTTCCCACAGCAGCTATAATTCAGTCACGGTATTTGGTCATACATTGTGGAGTATAGACAAAGTAATGCAAAACACTAAAGCTACCTCTGGTTATGGTTGGCTGGGGGAACCATAACTCTGAGTTTCCTGACTTTTGTGTTAAGATCTCAACCATAAATATTGCTTTAATGTAGCTTTGTGCAGCGGGTTTACATTGGCATTGGGAGACACTCATACGGAAACAGTAGAGAATTAGTGTGGTATGCTTATTAAATGAGTAATGCTTTTAGAATAATTGCTGGGGTGAAATCATGGCCCCAGTGAAGACAAGAGGGACAGGGTTTTAACTCAAAAACATCTTGTTCAGGGAAGAAAGCAGCAAATGTCCAAGCGGTTTTTATCTTTTTTAAAAAGCAAAGAATTTCAGGTCAGATCCTTCTCTTCAAATTGGGGCTCTAAAGGAATAATCAGTTTATTCTAAAAAGTGATATGAACCTCAGCTAGCAAATGGCTGGAGGGCACATTGCCTCCACAGACAAATTTAGAGGTTATTTGTTTTGTTTTGTTTTCCACATTAAGTACCCCAAAAGTGACAGGTTTCTTTAATAATTATTTGCTAACTAAAAGAATTTCTTACTAATTCTGACGTTTCACTGTTTATGAGTTAATGACAGTAGAGTTAATGATCTCAGAGATTATCCAGCAATCAAAAAAGGATCACCACGGAAAAATTTTCAGCAGAAAAATTTTAGCTAATCTATATAATTCAGGTGGTAATTTTTGCTCACCTATTTTGAAGGAGGAAGTGCAATACCATTTTTTTGCCTGCCAGGATGCTAGAAAATATTTTTCCTACAGGATTGCTTTTTAGTTTATCATTATTTACTTGACCAAACCAACCTATTTCATATGGAAGAAAAAAATAAAGAGAGAGATGGGCTAGTCACAAGAGGAAAAAAAATTGTATTTTGCAGTGTGTGACTAGTCCAGAGGAATTCTCCTTTTGTGCCAATCTGCCTTGTGTTTTCAGCTGCGAAAGACACTGTGCAAACCGATAGCAGATGGTGGAGCTGAAAATAAGTGCTTTACATGTTTGATTCAGAGCCAGCATTTTGTTGTTTGGTTGTCTCAGATTTTTGCACTGTGTTATGTTGCTCAATCACATGTGACACACTGAAATCAGCCTTACTGTCCCAGTGTTTTCTGAAACAGGATTCTTGATGCAATGGGCAAGAACTTTGTGTGTTTACTGTTCTTGGAAAGGCATCCTCCATTGGAAGCCACCCTTTGAGGAAAATTTCAGCTAGTTTATTCTTATGGGAAGGGCCAGTGGTGCCACTAGAAGAAATCTCTGCTCAGAGACTCTCTGGGGAAGGAATCCAGATTCCTTGGCAAAGGCTGGTACAGGGAGGGAGTCTGTGGAGAGAAAGAGAGGGTGGTCTCTGCAATGTGGTTTTGAGCCATGCAAATACAGTGCCACTGGCTTGCCTTGCAAAATGAAAATGTTCCAGCTCCCTGCCAAAAAATGTCATGTGGCAGCACAGTATTTTTAGCTGCAAAGAGTTTAGTTCTCTTTCTGAAGCAAGGCTCTTGGATTGCTCTGCTGCGAGCATGAAATGGTGTGTGTTGGTGAAGACTGAAGTCTGATTACTCAGTGTCTAAATCTCAGAGTGAGTGCATATTAACCCTATTATAATATGAGGCTTTTGGTTAATAATTCTCATATCTATGCATTTCTGATCTGCGGATCAGAAAATAGCTCCATTACAATTCCTCATCTGAGGAAGAAAAAGGAAGTGGAAAAAAAAGGGCAGAAGACAAAGATCATTGCATGACAATCAATGAGACTGTTTCCATAATGCTGCAGTTGCATCTTTCTAGACTTTTTTTAGAATGTTCTTTGCCTCTTTCTAGACTTTTTAGAATGTTCTTTGCATAGAAAAAATCAACAAAACAAAACCATAAAAGAGCGAACAACAGGAAAACAGGCCTCCAATATTTCCAGATAGAAGCTAACAAATGCAAGTCCTTAGCTTCATGATATTTTCCAATTTAGGCCTGCTGAGCTTGTCTTACCTAGGAGCCTCTTTTGTCAGTGATGTTTTATTGAAGTGTGATCTCTCCATGTTCTGCTTTCCAAACTTGTCATTGGCAGTCATTGGATGCCATTCCCATAATTTCCACATTTAATGGCACTCCCAATTCACATTAAATATTTTCCCCCTTTTACTGTTGAAATCCATGTTAGAAACGTAAAAGTATGAAGTTGAGATTGTAACACAAATCAGGATAACAAGCCTGACCACAGTACCTCAAATGTCTTACACTGAGTTACTTTTGTAAGTACACTTGTAACCTCTAAGGTAAAAGTCAGTGGATAAAATATCCATCAGCTCCAATATTGCCAGGTGTTGGGACAACACAACACAAAAAAGTAAAAAAAGCTCTTGTATTCAGTCCATCAGATTTAGAAATCAGTGCCATACAGCTTGCTCAGTCCTCATACAACTCCTGCTTCATTTTTCCTAGCTACTTAATAAGACTAGTTAGAGTCTGGCTGGCATATCCCCTTTATATTAAAAAATGTAAATATTTTGTTGTGATTAATATTTTCAGTTAAATAATTTGACTTCTTTTGACAAAACTTTGTCAGGGAACTACGGCACCTCAAAGCTGCTGTAGACATTCTCCCAAAATAGTCAGTATGTGTACCCATATGTACAGGCACACATGCTTAAGAGGATGAAGAAAGCATATTTCAAAGATTTTGCTTTGAAGAACAAATACATTCATAGCCCTTTTACTCTCAAAATAGGGGGAATTATGCCTGTTGCAATGCAATATAATATTCTCTAGAAACAATTATTTGTTTTTTCTTAAAATAACAAAAGTCTAAGCAACAAGATTTATTAAATTTCCCAACTGAAAGTTTTTGCATGCATATCTTTAGTAGGTGCTTTGGCTAATTAAAGAAATAGAATGAAATTAACCTTAACATAAGAATAACTTAAGAATATTACAATTGCAAAAAATTGACAGGAAAGGAACCTTTTTAAAACACTGCAGTCTTCTGTGACATAGGCATTCTTAAAGAGGTTTTTACTTTGCATTTGACAGACCTCTGTGTTTATAATTTGCTGCATGGTTTTAATTCTGTGTTTTGTAGTACTTAAAGTATGGGTATGGGTTTGTTTAATTTTTAAAGTACTCTGCTTATTTATTGATCTCTAATAGAATGTTTAAAACAAACTAACAAAAAACCCCAAAAGATTAGGGAAATTCTAAAGACTTATATAAAATGTTTGTCAGATTTTTAGCTGAGTAAATTACAAACATCTTGCACAGATGTTAAAGATAACGCATGAATTACCTATGACAGAAAAATATAAATCCTTCTATATAGTTGCAAATGGATTTTCCCTGAGATTTGCATCCAAAGAGCCCATCAGCTTCAGAGGCAATTTGGAGGGGTATCTTATGGCATGATCACTCTTTCCTGCTACCAGTTTCTGCCAGACATGCCCTTAAAGGAGAAGCAAGTCCAGCTCGGTCCCTTGTGGCCTCAGCTCCCAGGTAGCTCATCCTCCACACCTGGAAGGGAGCTCAAAGTCCTAGTCTTTTGGGCTAGTCTTCAGGCCTAGTCTGTTGGGTTCCAAAGACCCTAAAATCAAGAACGAAGATATGCAAAATTATTAAATATGTTAAAAGCTAGGCCTTCTGTAGCCATGTGAAAGCAGACCTTTCTCACAGCCGGAATCTTTTTGCAGTCACCAGTTTCACTTTAATGGGAGTGCATTCAGCCATTACAATTTACTCATTTTCTAACCTTTCCCATTGACATCTATTAATAATTTTTCCAATACCTGTAGCTCCATGGGACAAAGAACTAATGCAGGTCTGTGGAAACTACTGAAAGCGATAGAGCTACTTCAGACCTGGACAGTTTTATATGGAAAAGAAATCTTGCCCATACTTCATACAAAGAATCTTAGATGCTGAAAACTGTGCCATAATTGTAGGCTTGTTTGTTTTTTTCAGCTTTCTTACTGGGGCAAGCACAACATCCTGACCTCTCTCCTTCTTTCTTTTGGAGGCTTTTTGCATTGGTAGAGAAGTATTTGGCAGAGGTCTGCTTTCTTTCTTTTTATTTTTTTTAAGAGCAATGATCTTTCTCAAGGGTGCTTTTGGATGCTGAAGCAAATGTGATTCTGAAATGCAACTATATTTTTAAAGGATATTTACAAGTTCAATTGCAGACAGGGTTTTATTTAAAGAGATAATTATGCAATGCTGAGCTGGAATGGCAAATGCATTATTTACTAGGAGGTACACTATTCTGTAAAAAAGAGGATTTACTTTCTATGAAAATGCAGAATAAGAGCCCATTCTGCTTCAAGCAAAACAAAACATGCATCTGATGAAGGAAAAAAATATAGTTAACATATAGAAAGAGTAGTATTTTTGTCTCAGCACAGAGCTTGTGTTCACAGACCTGCCTTCCCTCCTGTTTGCTTCAGTAGTAAAAAATGGGAGATTTCAATAATATCTCAAAGGCCATCCAAAATCTGAAGGCCAAACCACTGCAACAATGGACTGTGAACTCTACCATTGTTTTAGAGATGTGGTGGTTGAGCCATGGTTCATGGTGCAGTTCAGCTACACTGCCATGGAAAAAAAATTTGACCCTCAATTCAGGCCTAAGCAGATACTGATGAAGAAATTTTACAAGCAAATCAATATAAAGATTCTCTTCATTGTTTTAAGGAAATTGCTGGGAAGTCAGAACCAGCTGAGCCAAAAGCAATTCCCAAACTTGTTGAACTTCACCTGCTGTTGCTAATATCATCCAGGATAGAAAAAAAGTCATTTAAGTCATTATGTGCTTTTTTTCGCCCTATTATCTTCCTCCAGTATATGTGTATTCTGAACTCATTATTTTCACATTTACATTTGTATTTTCACTTGCCCCTTCACCGAGAACACCAGGAAATATATATATATATATATATATATATATATATATATATAAAATGTAAGGATACAAGAATGCAAAGGCATTGATTCAGACTAATAATTACCTTTCCACTCACATGCAAAAGGAGGTAACTGAATATCACATTCTCGTTGTGCTCCCTGTGAGATCACATCATCCTAACACAATGTCAAAGTTTGGAAATTGAATGTAATCAAACATTCATAATGTAACAGTTTCCTTTTAAAGTAACACAAAAAGACTGGCAAAAGAGCAAAACACAGCTATGATTATGATTGGTTTTCAGCATTTAAACTGATGTTCATGGCTCTTGGAAAGAAGGAAAACTTTGCTTTTGACATTTTGGAGGTGGTAATTTTAAATCAACTCTGTTAGTTTTGTCTGAGAGCTGGCATGGATTTACTCAGATAACTTCATCTAAGCTGTTTTTTGGCCAAGGACATCTTACAGTTAAAAACCAGATAATCTAGTAAAACAAAATAAAAGGCCTAATTAGTGATGGTAGCTCTGGCCTCATAAGAAAATAATGTGATGGATTTGGAACACAGATGAGAGCACTAGCTCCACAGAAGTGTTATTCCAGCCACAGAAGGTCTTAAATACACCTTTTAAAATGTATAATATAATGCCAGATGGTTGAGCCACATCTGAGATTTTCAGGGCATTCAGTATGCGATCAAAGTTAAGTAATCATTGAAAGATAATAAAATTGCTAAGAACCTGCCATTATAGTTAATGTGTGCACTGAAAAATTGATTCTTGATCTTGTTCAGTAAAACTCTTGGTGGGTGGCATTTCTGTGAAATAGGTGTTAACTGGATTAGCTCAGTTTCAGGTCATGTTTTTCAACTAAAAATGTAGTCCTTTCTAGTACTTTAACAAAATAAAATTAATAGAAAGCAATAGTTTGTATAACTAATAGTCAAACTTCTGAATTCTTTTATTATAGTCAAAATGACATACAGCTCCTAATCTAAATCTGGGTAGTTTCACTCCTGAGCATGACTGACCCGTGGCTGGACCACTCTGCAGGATCTGACCAACTGGTGGGTCTCAGAGCACACCTCAGGTTAGTCCTTGCACAGCACAGATAACCTGCTGCAGCTGCTGCCTCACCTCTCATCACTTCTGGTTAAAAAGTGTATGGTATGGGAAAGTTGTTCTAGCTCTGTTTCTACCAGGTTCTGCATTATCCAGGGTTATGGTCCTTCCTGTCTGTCCTCCTCAAGCTGCACTTGATGTTTTCATTGCATGAAGTAATTAATTGACCATTGAAGAAAGTGACCATTGAAACCCTAGCTACAAGGTCAGCTGTCAGGGCAAACAGCTGGGAAAGGGGAGACCTCTACTGACTTGACCTGCCTGATGCTCACCACCATTAGGTTCTGTAATTATTGCATTGCAAACACAACACCTTCAATGGCATCAATTAAAAGAGACCCCATTAGAAATGCCATTGGGGTTTAGCATTTGGAGCATTTGTCAAGGTGGAGGGAAATTCATGTTTATATGTACTCCTCTACCAACTGAGGGCTAGGATGGAGAGGATTCTCCTTCCGTTTGCTGTCATTACATCCCAGTGACCAGCTGATACCCTCAAGCCAGGAGTAGAGGCAGAGATATGATGAACTCACAGCAGAGAGGACAGAAGCCCTTGAAAGAGGAAGCCTCTTCAAAAAGACCACATTTCATTCGTTCTCTCCTTGTGGAGCCCCAGCCCCACTCACTGTGTGATGAGGCTGCTCTCACCACACACCATCACATTTTTTTACCAGACCCAGCAGGTTTATCTACTGATAAACACTTCTCCTGCTTTCCACCACCTTCTGCAAGCAGGAGTGAACCCAGAGTCATGCTGCAGCTCCTTCAGCCTCACTCCTGACAGCTCTGGCTCCCAGTCCATGCAGCCTTGTGCTGCCTTCTCTGCCCCCCTTGAGATACCACTCTGCAGTCCAGTGTTCCATGGATGCAGGACTGTCTGCACCTCTATAATTTGCAGATGTCCCTCAACATTTTTCTTCCTTGGGGCACTGCAGCATGTTTAATGAAGTCTCCAAACTTGCCAGCTCCCTGAGCCTCTCTAATTAGGAACTTGTGATGTGACAAGCTTCTTGACAATCCTATTTACTTTTCCTGAGTAAGGGAAGGTTATATTTCTCTCCCTGCAGAAACCAGTAGCATGATGGGTGAACTTGAGGAAATATTATACTGGCTGGTTGCTCAGGTTTTAATATAAAACACATTTGCATCTGAGCTGGACCTGACTTTTTCAGCAACTTGAATTCCTGTAAGGATATTTTAATTTTCATCCTTTGATGCAATTATGCTTTAAAATATTTCAACTCTTATGTTTTTCTAGGAGAAGAACAACAATCTAATTCACATAGCTCCTTTTGATATCACACAAGATGTAGGAGGGGAATCCTCTCTCCCACTGGTGGCATTTCCTCCAACAGAATGAAAAAATCTAAACCAATTCAACAAATTGGTCTGCCACATAGGTAAGTGTGCACCCACATGGGAAAGAGGACGTGTACCAAGAAGAGGAGAAAAGCATCCTCGAGGGTGACAGCCTCTGTAGGGTATTCTTGTGGGGAGTGCAGAAATCCACCACTCCCTCTTCTGCCCCCAGCCAGGGCATGGTGATGCCTTGGAATGCTGAGACCTGCCTTGGTGGCACTCCCCTTAGCAGCTTAAATTTAAGACAAAGTGATGCTTTCTTTGAATTGAGAGAACCAACACTCTTTCCTTAAGAAAAGAAAAATGAAACCCAACAGTGCTTGGGGATTTCTTGAGATGGAGCCAATCAATCTTCAGCATCCAGTCCCAGATAGGGCAATAAACAGCAACAACATGAGCCACAACTCTCCAGTGAAATCTAGGAGCAAAATAGATCTGTTGCCTGCTTACCAAACTGAGAGTCTCCACCAGGACCAAGGAAATTGGCAATTCTCTTCCAGTCACCTCAGCTACAGCCTTTCAGGGCTTCAAGCATTTGAGTATCACCTTGACCATGCTAAGAAGCTGCAGTATGACTAACAACATTTCCCAATAATATTCTAAGCTCAATTAAAATAGTAACCCTAGGAAAAAAACCCAACCAAACAATCATCCCAACAGAGTTTGTCACATTTCTCAAACCTAAACAAAGAGATAACCTTCAGATAACTTCATTTTACACCTGTGGATCAACCTTAATATCAGAAGGCACTGAGACATGGTTTCTCTTATTCTGGGGATGAAGAAATATACCCCAACCAAATTTTTAGATGATAGATAGACAGATAGATAGATAGATAGATAGATAGATAGATAGATAGATAGATAGATAGGCTGGTAGATAAATAAAGACAGGAATTGCAGAGAACCTAACACTTTTAAATACACTATAATGAACCACTAGCCAAGCCAGTTTAGTTATGCAACAATACTTGGTTTCTCTCCTCTGCAGCACCTCATGTCAAGGAAAGATTATAGCAACAGCAATTTGTTTCAGATTTACTCTGTCAGATCAGTTGCTGATAGCTTCAGACCACCCTAATCTGGGAGAGAAAATGAAGCTCTCTGTTGACAGAAGAGCCACTGGTGATTTTCCTGAGACACTTCATTGTTTATGTAAAACCATTAAGGAGGCTGGGGGTGATATGAGTTCAAACTCTTGCTCAAAAACAAACCGAAACAACTTCAGATTTATGAGTCTCTCTCAGTTCTCCTCATGAGATATGATATTCTTTTTAACTTGGATTAAGCACCAATTGTGACTACTACAAAATATTCGGTTTCTTCTCATAGGACACCAAACAGTGGCATAGCTTAGAGAGCTGTAAATAAATTAACTGCATTTTGAAACAAACTCCAGAGTTTACATCATCTTAACTATAAATTGTAAATTAAGTGCAATGGAAGTTACAGTAGATCTTTATATGCTACTTAGAGGTAAGGCTTTCAAAGACATCTGAGGAATTTAAATATCCAATTTCTTTTAATTTGAGTAGAAAACTATACTCAACTCCCTCAGGTAGTTTCAAAAACTTCATTTTAACAGACTGTGTTGTAAACCCTAAACCTATTAGAGCCTTGGAGAGATTCCCACTGAGTTTAGAAGAGTTAGGTCATGCTCTTACTGCCTTTCCAGAACATGGTCCTCCTCCTTGGGTAGGCATCAGGGACTGCAGCACACTGACAGGGTCCCAAACACCTTCCTTCAATCACTTAACCAGTCATTGGAACTTTTCCTTCCTAGAAACAGAATTTAAAAGGCCACTGTAGTGCGTGAGCACTACACCTAAAGAGTCTGTAGATTTGCAGATTTTCTTGATTGATGAAGCCAGCAGATGCTGTAGCCCCTCACATACCTGGAGAGAACAAAACAGGGGATTTTGCCAGATAACTTCAATGCTGGAAGAGAGACCCAGAGGAGGGTATTACATTATTTTATACTGAGGTCAGCAAGACTGCCATCAATGGCAAAACTCTTGTTGCTTGCCATGGTGCTGGATTGCCCCAGGACAGCGTGCCTGAGTGCTGTGGGAAGCTGCAAACTCCTAGGCACCCTCATGGCTGTGACCAACCATAAATTCTGACCAACACAGGGAATGCACCTCCTCACCCCTGAGTGTGCTGACACACTGTGGATAGGCCAGCTCAGGATCTTCACTCCAGGAACAAGCCCTGGCTGAGCAGCGTATCCAATACCTACAGCATCACTTGAGGGAACCTGTTAATTCTCCGTCTTTGAAGGAATAGGCTCTTTTTCCACAGCACTCATTGGAAGCAGAAGTTAAACTCAAGGTTCATTCACACATGAGATTTAAGTTTGCTTTTTCACCATAGGAACAATGCTGTTTGAGAGTTCAAATGGCATAATGCTGAATATTGCAAAAATGAGAAAATAACCACAGGTAGTTTCAAACCAAACACAAAATTATATTAGTTGCACTCGAATTTAAAGCCAAATTTTTGATTAGGGCTCCATTTATTGGCAATTCTGGGAAAAGGTTTCAGTATAATCCCCAGTTAATGAAACCTTTGCTAGTGAATTTCCTTTGTCAACACTGCATTTAATGTGAGAAGTGCTTATACCTGCTAGATCATCAAAACCTGAAAAGCTAATAGACTCAACTGGAATGTTAAAAACAGGGAGGATTTTCATAAAACTTTAATAAAAGAGTTTGGCCTAGAATGGTGTCGGGTGATTCCTTTAAAAACAACTCTACTATTGCTATTCTCCAGTTTCCAAATACTTTTTTGCCATGAAAACTGACAGACAGCTATGCTAAATATATATGTATATAGTAAAGTATTTCTTGGAAATGTTGCACAAGTAAAACAAAAAAATTCAGTTGTAAAATCCCTAGAAATGTAGTCAAGCTGGGCCTGCAGTTTGGATTCTTTTGGTCTAATTCATCTCTCACAGAGCCAGACAGATGCAAAGACCCAAATAAACTGGTCCAAGAGAAAGGCAATCCTGACCACTGCTAGCAAGCAGCCAGGGGAGACACTGGTTTAGTTTCCTGAAATACTTGACTTCCCTGCTGCAGGTTTCTTTAGGCTTCAGGACACACAATGACTGACAGGGGCATGACAGAGTTGATCTACTCTGCTCTCACATCCACCCTGCTCTGCTGCAGGGGCAGCTTGATTTTAGCTGGGCAGGGATATCTTTAATGAAAGAGCTGTAGGTTGGTGCTTTCCTACACATTTTTAAGAGATTCCTGTGCCAAAGGTGAAGTTGTTGGTCCTGGTTTTATGTCATTAAGAAATGTTTAGGGGCTATCTCTTGCTGGTAGCATTATTTATGTATAGGAAAGGTGTTTCCACTTTCAGAAATTTGACAACCACTACATAGTTCTTCTTCCCACAGTTTAAAAAAACCTGTAATTTTGAAGTCAGCCCCAACACTGTTTTCTTTCCTCTAGTCTGATGAAATTATTCTTGCATCACAGTGTTAGCACTATAACTGCTTAACTGAATTTAGGTACCCCCTTCCTCCTGCTTGCGTCTTCACATGAAGCCACAAGGACCAGGGATCCAACAGTGAGAGAAACTTTTAAAGAATTATTCCCACTGCATGTAGCATGTGCTGAGACAGGACTTTGGAAATTCACTTAATGCTTCCATGAACACAAGTAATGTGTGAACGTGCCTGTGGCTGTGTCCTTCCCTATGAAACCTTAGAACTAGGATTAAAGTAACTTTCAGGTCAAGCTGGATGATTGCACTAAAAAAGAAGCGTTTTATTTTCCCTTTAAAATTTTAAACTCTTCATTTCAACCATGTTGACTTTGTGTTAAAAGAAACAGGAATGCTCATGGAAACAGTATTAAAAATATTTTTAAATACTCAGGAAAAGCAAATTTTGAAGCCCTACAAAAAATATTTGCAGTGGAAATCTCATTCCTCTCATTCAGTCAGGAAACAGAAATACACCCTATACACTGCACAGCCATTACAGCTGTTTGAAGCATGCCAAAAACTACTCATAAATTAACTACAGACGTAGAATTCTGTAAATAAGTTTGATGAATAACTAATCAAAATGTTCTCAATGGCACCTCAACTGAAAAAAAAAGTGAAAATACTTGTTAGAAAGCAAGGCAGCACGTACTGCATCTCTATTTCGACTGCCCAGTTAGCAGAACAACTGTGTTACATTCTGTCAAGCGTACCCCACCTGATTGCTAGGAAAACTTTTTGCTTTTTGTTTCTTCTCTTTTGCTTGCCATATTCCTAATTGACTTTCTCATGACAGTGCTGTCTGAGTGGTATCTATGGGACTGCACAGCAAAAATCCCCAGAAAACAAGGGAATTGCCCTTCACCAAAGACATATCCTGGGTACGCTCCTACACCAGCACACAGATCTTTCCCTGATTTCTTGCAAAATCCCCTTCTCATATTTATGTTTGAAGTCCCCATTTTTTAAAACACCTGTGGTCATGTGTAATTTTTTTCTTTGAAATGTGCCCTAATGTGGTGCAGACCTGTGACTGACATTAAGCACACTGTAAGCTCACTTTTCCACAGAAAACCTTTCCTGAGTTTCAGCTTAAGCACCCAGTTACTGGACAGAAAAAAAAAATTCATCACCTCTTCTGTTCCTGTTTATTAAAGTTATAATCATCACAGTGCTATATTGTTTAATGTCAATCACTTAAGGGTTTGAATTCTTCTCCAGCAGCATCACTGTCTTGGTTGCTGAAGAGGAAGAACCATTACACCTGCTAACAGACAGTGCCACCTAAAAAAGAAAATCAGTAGCTATCTAAATTGTTCTAGATTCCAAAGTGCAAAATTTTTCTTTCTTTTCCATGTAAGAAAATTTTTCTGTGAAGCAGTAGGTTTATTTTAAAGTTTTTCTACAGCCTTAAGTTCAGCAATAGTGTAACCTTCAACTTTAATTTGTGATCTGGTGAATAAAATTAAATTGGTTATCGAATTAAAAATGAGAAGTTGCCTCAGAATAAGTTTAAATTTCACAAATTGGTTTGATCATTCAGGAAAAAATAGTTTTCACAAGTAAGGAATGCTGTAAGAAAAGTTGTGAGGAAAAGATTAGATCATAAAATCTGGAGTGCTTCTCAAAAATAATTTAATATATAATAAGAAAAAGGCTCAAGAACACTATTGTGCAACCAAGGATGACAGCAAAAGGCTGCAAAGGCATTTTTTGCTCCATAGCAAAGAGAAGAGGAAAAACAGAGAAGCAGAGTCACAAATAACAATTACAAGAGAGACACAAGAAGCAATACATATTATGAAGTGTGAGAAAATTGACAGAGAAAGACAAAGAGGTTCACCTGCAAAAAAAAAAAAAAAATCAATCATAATAAGCAAAATGCAAACATAATGTAGAATGAGATGGCAGAGTTTAGAATACGCCCAAAAAGTGCTGAAAAAGCAAAATAAATAATTTTCTTCTGTATTTTAAAAAGATGTGATTCCTTCCAGTGCAATTGCAACTCTGAACACAACTCAGTTTGGCCCTAGGGGACACAACACAAAAGCCCTCAGGCTGACTTTATAGCAAAAGGGGTTATATGGGGGGTATAACATGGCAATTAAAAAAGCAAATGAATGAGAGTGTGAAGCCACCAACGCAGCAGGTACAGGGGATAGGGAGCAGAGGACATTCCCAAACTGTGACCATGTTCCACCCAGACAGTTGGCTAATGTGGGCTTATGTGCTTATGTGCCCTCAGCACTGGAAATGTTTATAACATTTTAAAATATTAAGAAACATAATAGTCACAAGTATAATGTAAATTAATTTTATTATAACAGACTCCTCTGCTTCCAGCCAACACAAACTATGAAAAGACGAAGTGGGGGACAATCTGCCTGAGGAAAAAGAGATTATGTACACTTAGACAAAATGGAAGGCAAGGGATTTCTCCATCCTGGCTAATGTCAAAATCAGTATAACTCAAATATGTTGGCTGTTTCAGAGGAAAACATAAATTACAAGTATTTAAAAGTTCTGTCATGTCTCCAATAGAAAGGAATTACATAAAAGATGCACAATATTATACCAGTGGATCAGACAGGGGAACACCAGGAGCTAAAGTACTGGAGAAAAAGTACTTCTCAAGAGGCTGAGATATTAGCACACAAGACGATTTTCTAGGGAAATAATATTGTCTTCGGTACTACGCTCAACCTTTGTTGGATAAAACTGTTTCTACATACACAATAACGAACAATTTCGTCCAAAAAGAAAAAAAAAAATATGATGCAGAATCTTCCTCCTTGGGATTTCTTAAATGTAAACAGCTGCATCTTTTTCCTTTTACATAATATGAAATGATATGAATCTCATCCTCCTTTGAATGTACTAATTATTCAGAAATATTGTCTAAAGAGTCCAGATATATTTTCAGCATTAAAGTTGCCTGTTAATGGCTCACATTGACTATGCTCAAAAACCTAACAAGATATTTCTTTGTCTTTACTTCTATTTGAGGGAAATATTTTGCATTTAGTTAAAAAAAATTAATCTTTAATAAGAAATAATTATTCTTGGTTACCAAAACAACCCACGAGATTTTTTTACCCTTATATCCAGGAAACTTGAAAAAATCACTGAATTTACATTCATACTCTTAAGACACAGTTTGGCTAAAGGAAAGAAGCAAAAAGTCCTGTCTTTTCTCATTACGTCATTCAAACCTACATTTATTTTAAGTCCCAAATTTTGTTTTCTATAATCGTGATTGCTTTCATCACAGAGAAGTGAAAAAGAAGCATCTTAATAACTGCAATTGTAACAGCAGAACACAGGAAAATACACTAAATAAGGCATTTTCAGACTTAAATATTGATATTTGATTCTTTTGGATTAAATTTGCATAGTACACACCACAGTGCAGTTAATCCATTTTTACCCTCCTTTTAAAAGCTAGTTTTGGTGTTTCATGCAAACAATTTGACCATTAGCCTAGACTGTTAATCTTGCCTGTGAGCACAGGACTAGCACAGAGCATAAAAACTTTCCAGTCTCAGAAATACTCTGAAAGGGCTACACTACTGCAAGCTGTGTATCACAGAATATCACAGAATCCCTTGTATCTGAGCATTTTAAAATGTGCTGGTTTATTTTAAAAACAAAAAAACCCAAAAAAACAAAAAAACCCAAAAACAAAAAAACCACCAACCAAACAACAAAAACAACCAACAAAAAGCAAAAAAAAAAACCAAAAAACCCAAAGCCCCACAAACAACAAGCCTTTATTACTTTGGAAAATGAAAGCTTTTATTAGTAAAATACCCTCTTGCAGTGCTCAAGTCCTTGAGTTCAAGTCCAACAATCTGAACTAACACTCAAAGCTTAGAATGTTCTTGCAAATGCCCAAAGAAGTGGTTTGTGTCTTGCTGAAAAGAACCTATTTATTAAAGTGAAACCTAAGCCAGATTTGTTTTCTTCTCCAGCAAGGAGAAGAAAAAATTAATTCTGGCATTCCTTTCTCCCAGTGTATAAAAGTGTATAAGTAAGTTCTCATCAGTTTATTTTGCAGAAGTACAAATAATTCTTCGTGGGTGAGTTTCCCTTTTATGTTCAGCAGTGTGTAGAAGCCTGTCTGCGTTCCAGCCAGAACAGGGACAATTTTTGCACTAGGCAGGAGGGGACACAGCCAGGACCAGGAGGTTATTCTTTACTACTTGATGTCATTTTTTGGGGTGGGGAAAAGCCTCTCTTCTGAGCTGGCAATGCATGGTGGAGGGAGCAGTCAGGAATTGTCATGAGGGTTCCTGTGTGCATCATTCTTCTCTTTCTTCTACCCTCTGTCATTGGTATTGTTTGCTTTTTTATCTCATTGCTGTTTCCAGTAAATTGTTCTTACCTCAGCCTGTGGTCTTCAGGTCTGGTACCTCCAATTCTTCCCTTCATCCTGCAGCAGGGGAAGGAGGGGTACATGGTTGGGGGAGAATCACTAAGTTGGGGAGTACCATTCCCAAACCACAACATGGCTTCATTCTGTTTCATGCCACTGTTACAATATCACAATATTGAGTCAAGTAATTGCTCCCTACTTCTCAATTCCGAAAGACCTAGAAGTACTGCCCAGTTCTTCTAAAATCAAGTTATTTGGCCTGATAAAATTAAAAAAGAAATACAAAAAAAACCCTGGAAAATATCTTTGTGGAACTTGCAGGATTTCAAGAAGGCTTCACAACAAAGTTTTCTTTCTATTGCAGACTTTTTGAAAATAAAAAAACTGGAGAGCTTCTAATCTAGAAGTACATTCTCAGCAAAGATGACTTCACATTAAAAAATAAATTTATTAAGATATTGATCAAAAATATATAAGTACTTGCTACATAAAATTTCATCTCTGTGAAGAAGGGATTTTCAAAAGAAAATAACTATGCTAAAATAGAAGGTTAAAATGAAGACATGCTGCATTACAACTGCTTGCTTTTTAGGAGCCAGCCTCTGTGTCACTTTGGTCCCATCAGTTAGTACTGAATTCCTTAAGTAATCCCACAGAATCCAATAGGAAAGCTCAAGGACTAAGGTACAACTCTTCTGATTAACAGTGGCAGAATCTGACCTTAAGGTCATTTTAATAAGCATACTGGTGACTCGCTATTTCCTAAGGATCCCTTTCCATAATACATTCCATAAAAATAAGCTCTAGAAAGATATGATTTCTCCTGCTCCAATATTCCAGACATTTGGAAATCCTGAAGAGAACAAAACACCACCTGCTTGTCACAGACACATAAATGATACTGTCATAACCTGGGTCAGGTACCCACAATGAAGGACACCCACAGGGAGTTAAAGTCCCTGTCCCACAAGTTAAAGACCCACAAGTCCCAAATACACTCATTCCCCTTCAGTATCTTTATAGATGTATCTAAACACAGATGTTGAAGTGTGAAGTTGTTCCTGGTTATCAAACTCTTTGCCCAATGTCATGAGCAAGTTTATATTCAGAGATAAAGATAAACACACAAAAATATCAAGCTGTTCCTTAAATACCAATTTAAAGTTCTGCCATATCAACAAAAAGTTATCTTCCAAAGTGTAGAAATATCTTATGCAAACAGAATTTATTGATAGTATTTGAAAAGTAAAAAATAAAAATGTTTATTCTCCATCTGCTTTATCTTTTAGTTTTTGTATTTGTACAAAAAGAAAATAGCTCATGGCTTATGCATGGTCCTGTCTAGCACAGAAGAAATGGAAAAGATGCAAACCAACTAGTGCTGTCACTGAAAAAATACTTCAGGTCTTGAGTGCAAACTGTAATATCCTACAGAGATTAATATAAGCATGCTAGGTTTATGGTAATTCATTATTATACTTCTGGAAAATAGAACAATATATCTTGATAGTTTTAAATACATATTAGATCCTCTGAGTCTCTGCTGATTATTTAGCCCATATTTCTGTCACTGTGTTTCAAAATTACCTTAGAGGGAGCATTCTGAATTTGTAAAGTTAGGAGAAAAATCAGCAAAAAAAACTTTCTTAGCCTTTACAAGGATACTTAAATGCTGACTGAAGCAGTCTCTTTGAGGAGACCAGGCAGAAAAGGGAAAGCAGGAGCAGGAGACAGCTAGCAATAACTTTGAACTGACCCTTGAGCCAAATGATGCTCTCAGGATCTCAGAGATTGTATTTCCTATAATGGGAAATAAAAGTCCATTGTATTCTGCTCAAATGAACGATTTTCTTTGGTCACAAGGCTCAGAAGCTAAATATTTATAACAAACACAGTTACTTACAAAGTCTTCTTTTAAAGTCTGCTCTTATTTTGGCCTTGGGAGGGCAAGAGCAACTTGGCCCACCCCATTTAAAGTGTAAACAGATCTCTCAGTAGGTAGAGAGGAAAGGGCAAATTAATTAGTCAGATTTTCTTTGTTGTTGGTGGGGAGGAGGAAGGCATTGGAGAAAAAAACTTTGCTTGCATAAGATCCTTTGGAAATACACCTGAATAAGAAAATATTCCAGATGAATTCAGATATATAGTCTGCACATAAACACTGAGCAGAATTAAAGAGCAATTCATGTTAACTGGGATGATTTTTAATGCATTTCAGAGGAGCATGCCATGGCCTGGCTTAGAACATGAAACAGGCATTATCCTGGTAGGCTTGGAAAACACTGCTGAGGAGGTCAAAGTTTCAGTAGAAAGAGTATGAGAGGGAAATGAGTATAATAAGATGAATTTTGCAATGGAAAATAGAGGATTAGGCAGAACAGAGATGGGTGGTTCAGAGGATGATGAGGAAACCCCCACTGGCACAGGTGGTTTCCCAGCACGTTCTCCTCTTGCACTGTTTGCGCACAGTGGGGTCGCCTGGGATAGCCCAGAGTTGGTCCCTTCTACACATCGTGGTCGAGTCACCATGGTGAAACCCTTTGGGCATGAGCCACCTCGGGAAAACTGAGCCTGGGCTCTCTGCAGATGCACTGTGGAGAAAAAGGGAGGTACAGTAACAGCACCAGTGAAAAGGTAAACATTTATCTATTGCCTTCTTTTTGAACTCGACCCAGCTAAATGATCTTCCCTGGCTCTGGAGGAAGATTTATATGTGATAGCTAAAGAACTGATGAGTATTTTATTTACCACACACAGCAGCTCTCATTGCAGGGGTATAACCAGCATCCCTTGACTTCAGTTCTCTGGGGATTTGTGCTGCTTTTATAGCCCTGAGGCTCTCCCCTTTCAGAAGGCAGGACTCCCAAAACTACATGTTATATACACAACATCAACATTGATAAAACAGTCTACCACCAATTTAGTCCAGCTCATTAACCCCAACAGCTTTAATTCTATAATTCAGAAATTCTACTGGGAAAAAAAAACAAAAAACCAGCCAACTGAACTCAAAACCTGTGTTAGGTAAAAGGTCACACTGAACTTAGCTGGTTTTACATAGCTGTGTCCAAGATCAAACAGTGATTCCAGCATTACCATGAGCTTCAACAAAATCTTGAGGTAGGACCTGCCAGCCCTGCCAAGAGGGATTAGAAGAACAGAACTCACCAAGAGATCTCTGAAATCCCCCTGCAGCATACCCAACATACTCAGTAGCTCCTACAGGTATTCAGATATCCATCAACAAACACTCAAATTTTCTAAATTTCTGGCATGCTAGCCACCAAAGAAAAGAAAAAGAAGAAAAAAGAAAGAAGAAAGAATCAGAAGAAGAAGAAGAAAAAGAAGAAGAAGAAAAAGAAGAAGGGGAGAAAAGAAGTTGAAGGAAAAGAAGGAAAAGAAAGAGAAAAAGGAAAGGAAGAAAAGATAGGAAAATTCAAAAATCAATGCTGGATTAAAGTTTCTTAACATTTCAGCCTGGAAATTACACAGAGACTAATGAATCAGCCCAGGCTCCCCTCCATCCTCTACTAGATCTGCATCCAGCATTCCTCTCTATGTTTACAGCTGGGAAGAAATTGAATTAACTACAGAGTATTATTTTAGCACAAACGAACAGGAAGACTGCACCAAAATTGATGACCCAGTGGATGTTGCCCCTCCCTGACTGTACTGTATATGCAGAGCTTTCGAGACTCAAATTTATTGGTTTGTCAGAAACTTTGGTTATTTTCATCAAGTTGAGTTTTACATTAAACATTCCTCAACTTAATTGGAACCATGCGGACACATTTGGGCAGCATCCATATTCTTGCTCAAATAAAAGGGGTACTTTGTTACAAATTCAGCATACTTTGCTGTTAAATTATATTTTGCTAGCAATTACAATTAAATATGTAGTTCACACTTAATAGTAGACCTTGTAATCGTGTGGGAGTAGTTCTCCTTCCGCGAACATCATGCGTGGGTGGGAGAAGGGAGAGCCCTGTAGCCTAATTTTAATAATGAAATAAACAGTGCTGGTGAGTAATTCAGGGATTTTAAGACAGGGCATTGGCAGGATGGAAATAGTTTAAGGAGCTTATTTAACCCTCTCACCTGCTACTTCTAGCTCACTCAGGAATCCACACTACCCAATTTCAGACAGAGGAACTGCACTGAGAGATTAGGGAAGGGTTGGGGAGGTTATGTCATACCTGGTTTTTCTTATTTTTAATCTCCTTGTGAAAATTGTTGAGGACAGCAAAATGAAGTTTGCACAAAGATTTTAAGGTTCCCTTTTTTCAACCAACTGGTTTCTGAATTTAATAACAACAATTTTGTAAAAATGCTTTGCTTTTCCAGCATTTGTCTTGAAAAACAGGTAATGTTGTTCAGAAAATTGAGATTTCATTTTAAATTTCATTTGTGGTTTTATATTTTTATGCTTATTCCTGTACAAACAGGCTCTTTCTATTATAAAAACAGAATGTGAAATATTTCAACAATTACATGTTATGGCAGTATTTCTACTACCTTGAAACATGTTTCTACTGACACCTCATGGAATTGCAGAATACAAATAACAATGAAAAATAGAAAACATAAACCTTACAGGAAAACTTTCTCATTTCTAATTTCTTTTTCTGAAAACAAAATTTTAAATTTGGATTTGTTCATGAGGAAAACATGAAAGTTGTACAGGGTCTAGGCCTGAGGAGACACTTGGATGAAATCTTCTTTACTAAAACAAAGAAAACCCAAGATAAACCTAAAGAAAATATTTCTGCCCAGCTTAAGCTAATTTCCTAGTCTTTGCCCTTAAAATCTCTTGCTGTCTTGCAAATAAACTTAATTTCCACCCTGTCCATTTATAGGCAACTGAGGCTTGTCCTTCATGCAGTTGATGCTACCCAGCTACTGCCACCCATCAGCGACAATCCAAGGCATTCCCTGCTTTCCCTCTGCTAAGCTACATTCTGTATATTTGAAAGAAACTTCCATGCATGCCCAGCTCAGAAGAAAAGTAAATTATGAGACTGATATTCTGTCAACAATTCAGAGAAACTGCCCTGGTGAATGATGGCAGCTCCATGCATTTGTGGAAATTTTCTCACTTTTACTCTTCCCCCATTCCACTGGCAGGGGTCAAGCGAGCATTTGGGTGGTGTCTAGTTGTTGTCTGGGTTTAAACTATAACATGCCTGTTTCACATGGGCCATGGGAACAGGATTTATGTCCCCAGACACACATCTTCCATGCTGAGAATGCCACCGAAATCTGCGCCAAGCATCTGCTAGCTGAGCATGTCATTTAAAGGAGTGTTTTCTTCTTCAGCCTGCATGCGTATCCTGTTTGTTTCCACCACTGCTCCTGCATAAAGCGCACCTGGAAAAGCCAGCTCCATGCAGGCATGTCTTGATCCCTAGATGAGGTAATTAAATAACTCAGAGCTACACAAAGCACCATCCTACAATGCTATCACCCTATATATATTCTGATATTGCAGCAGGGAATTAAACCTACAGGAGCACACTGTCCTCACAGAGCTTGCTTTACTGCTTGCCTGGAGTGACCTGCTGGACTCTCCCAGTCAGCCCCAGAGCTACTGTCCCCCTTGGCAGATTAATCATCTGCAGAGTTGACATCTCTCTGGAGGGTCCTGGGGTGTAGCAAACCACTTCCCCCATTCAACCTCTCTGCTTTTACCTCTCTTCTTTGCCCAAGCAGCCATTATAGTGGTAAATACTGGAGAGTCCACTACTTCAATAATAGATAGGTGCTGCTTGAAGCACTGAGGATCTCTTAAAATATTTTGGGGGTTCCCAAGCTAGCTCCAAGTCAGGAAACACTTTTACTTGGTGCAATTTAGCTTCATGTTGGTCTTGTGGAACTGTTTTCCAGCTGTAATTTCATTTTAAGCTAGGAATTTTTTTTTATTATTTTTTTTACACTGGGACTTTTCTACAAAAATGACAAATATGACTGCACAAACCACACATTGAACTTTGGAATTCATACTGTTTGACTAGTTTTGAAATTTTACAAAATAATGATCCTTACAACATCCAAGGACTGCCTCCACTCTGTTAGGAAGTCACAGTGTTCCAAAGGACTTCCAAGGCCAGTACATCGTGGTTTATTTCTTAAAGGTTCTCATTGCCAAACTCCAACTCATGCTTTCTCCGAGGGTGGCCAGATTTCCCCAAAGGTGGACAGCACAAGATAAGTGCATATGAAAAGACAAAACCAGAAATATTCTACTGAGCCTAAGGCACTGCATTTCTTGCAGGACTTGAAGGAAAAGGCATTGCATGGAAAATGAGACTGCTTTGCAGCAAGGATGCCTTCTGCTCTTTAAACAATCCCTCTTCAACAACACATATTCTCATCTGTGCATTTTAATAGAAGCATAATTTTTGTCATATGTTGTAATGAATAGCATACAGCTAAATGGTGCGTATAAGACTGTAATTCCATCTGGGAGTTTGTTGACATTGATAAACCGCTTGGGTTTTGCTTTTGTGGTTCATGCCATTACAGCAGCTCAACAGGATTACAATCCTGTTAGGTATAGCTGACTATAGCCATTATACCAGATGATAATGATTGTATGTTTTATTAAAGAAAGTATTTTAAAATGCAATTGAATATTCTCATCAATGGTCTGATAATATGGTATTAAAAATTATACTCATGTTATTACCTGGATGGTTGGTTTAAGGGTTTTTTTTAAGATTTCTCATCTCAGGCAATGAAAATACTTTAGTTGGATTTAATTATATCTATGCTGTGGGACCAAAGCATTTCCCTTGCAATTTTGTGGCATCACTACTTTTATAGGATATGAAAGCCAGAACATTGCACTGCCCATGATGAAAAGTGAACTAGACAAGTCTCGTAATTTCATAGTCTAAACTGAGTCAAACAGATACAAACACAGAAAACTTCAGGTTCACTTCTTTTTCTATGATTTCCAGTCACCAGCAGTGATAGCAGTGGCAGTGTTAAGGGTGGTTTAAAATCTATAGTAACATTTTCCTTCAATTTGATTACAATTAATAGATCAGCCAATCCATGAATGCATTTCCCTGAAAATGAAGCTTATGTTAAGACATATTTCCTTCTTGTCTGCAAGTAAATGTGCGAAATGTGTGTGAACAGGGACTTTCATTATTCTGCAATTTACTCCTAGTTTGTCTGGATCACCGTGGGTTTTAAAAATTTCAGTCATGGAGCTTGCCTCTAGCATGGCTTCACTCTGCTAACTGGCATTCAGTTCACAATGAAATATTTCAGCAAAGCCCAGATGTTCTAGGCTGGATGGAAGGGAAATATTTCCAATATGAACTCTTCCACCTATACAAACCACTGGAATGGCCAACACTGCCTGAAAGACGACTGGAGGCACTGTCACATATGATGTCCTGCAGTTTCTGCCCACTGCTCTCTGGGGAAAGGATCGGTAACACCCCCTGTACTAGATCTTCAGGTTTCACTTTTTGCACCAAGCACTACCAGCAGGAAAATCACAGGGATGTGATTTTCAGTAGCCCACAGGCACAAGGTAAAAGGGCCAGTATGCAGCTACATTTATTGGACTACATTTATTGGATGAATTTTAAGGTCCCTTCCAACACAAACTATTCTATAATTCTTCCCCTTCCCACAGCTGGCTTTACTGCCATGCTGTTCACCCAGCACCTACATATCAGCCTCAGGTGCCTTGCTGCTGCTCCCAGATGTTTGCCCTGATCACACACAGGAACTCTTGAACACAGCGAGAGAGCAGAGGCACTCACACCATCTCCAGCCACCAAAATTAGGGAAAGAAACTAGAAGGTAAAAATGCTCAGAGTCAGTGAAAGTTATTCTGCTGAAGCCCAAATGCAGGATCATTGTCTGGAGGCTCTGAAGGTGATGAGAAGCTTCGAGGCAGAGGAAATATTCACAAGGCATCTGCTCTAAAGGCCAAGCTATAATTTAAAGTGTTAGGAGATACTGGGGTACATTTGCCTATTTATCCCCATTTCATAAAGTTTCAGACACCACTCTAAATTAGAAAAACTGAAATTTCCCTTGCGACATAGTGGCACTTCCACCATGGCTAGGACCTTTGCAGGCATAGCTTCCACAACAAACACTCTGAGTGGAAATGTGGTGCATATTGGCAAGACGTTTGCTAGCAGGGTTTAAACCAGCTACCCACATGGCAGAAGTTATACCTCTCAACAGAGCTTTTTGCTGTTAAAAGAACATTGACCAGAACTGATGGCTTAATCAGTGACATGTTTCCTTTCTTTTGTTCTTATGCTCTTAGCTGACAAAAGTGTATATGCAAAATGTTTGAGTGCAGACAAAATTACTGCTTCTTGAGAAGCCACTCAATGGCCAGTGAATAGTTCCAGCATTGCTGGGGAATTGGAAGGGGCTGAAGCATGAGGTGAAGTAGCCTTCTCATGGATCCTGGGCAGCATCCAACAGCAACACACAAATATCTGGGGTTTAAGGTTGCAGGTTGCTCCTGCAGAAGTTCTCTGGAGCCAAGGTGGAAGGAAACAGAAGGAAATAGAAGATAACCACCAACGAATCTAGTTTTGTAGTGATTTAAGATGCCTAAATCCTTTCACTCAACATGTGTACTAAATTCTCATTAGCCTTAAAATACGGCAATAATCAGAAAAGCCTCAGTATATGGTTCCTTCCCACCAGGCTCTGTTCCTCTCATCCCAACATACCTCCACATTTGACTAAACAATACAGATTTTTCCTCTGTTAACACTCTACAATTAGAACAATTCCTGTGAGGGCAAAATAGAAAGGCAGGAAGGCTTGAAAGGCCAGCCTCTATCCCCTCTTGCACACCATTAATAACATTGTCAGTGAAATAATGAAGTCATCCTCATTTTAAATGCAATAGAGAAAGAGCACAATATGATTCAAAGTGGGATCAGTGAACAACACTATATATATTTTTTTTTTTTTAATAATACTTGAAGTAGGCAAATTTGATCTGAAACCATTGAAAAAAATTTGGAAAGCCACAGGATCATTTCTACAGAATCCTTTTTGTAAATGTAAGGGCATTTTGCCCTAAATTAGGACAGGATAGAGTTGATTTTCTTCTCAGTAGCTGGTAGGGTGCTGTGTTTTGGATTTAAGAGAACAGTGTTGGTAGCCTACTGATGTTTGAGTTGTTGCTGTGCAGTGCTCACTCTAAGTCAGCAAACAGCAAGTGGCAGTGGGGTGCTGTGTTGCCAGTGGGGGTTAAATCATGACACATATTGTTGGAAGTTACACTACATACACACATAAAAAAGTGAAAATTAGTGTATATAAGTCATGATACTGTTTTCTGATAAGTACTGAAAAATTCCAGAAAAATCCTTAATAACTATGTAATAGTTTATAATACTGTCAGCTGAGTGATTTCCTGCTCCAAAGGGAAACATGGCCCTACAGTTAATTTCACTGGGTTTGAAGAAAAGGTCATAGGGAAGATTTTTGGTATTTGTTTTTGAAGCTTAGTTTTATCCTCAGATGAGGAACCGTAAGGATTTTTACAATAACTGAACCAGGAACGCACCAAACATTATTGGTAGCATCACTCTGAGTAATGCAGCTACTAATAATTTCTTTACTTCAGGAGTCACAAACTAAATAATCCAGAAAAAAAATAATCAGGAAGCAGAAAGTTAAGACTGGGTAACTCAGATGGCAGGGCAGGCATAGTACATCTATCAGAATTTTGGGATTATTTGCAGCTGGAGCAGCCAAAAACAACTTGAAGGTGATGTCCCCTAAAAGGAGTAGAGACATGCAGAAAACTGCCTTTAGCTCCTTCCTCCTTCTTTCCTTCATGGTCAGAGCAGCATCTTCCCTATGCTGTGCTGATCTTGGCACTGATCTGGAGTGAAAAGAATTTAGAGCTTATCTACATTTTGTAGAATCACTTTGTTTCCTACATTTGGTGAAAGTAAAATTTTGTGTCTTTCTTAGGGCCAGACACATTTATGGTTTTGCCCATATTACATATTGCTACAGCTAGATACAAAGCCAAGTCCTAGCAGCTGGTTTGTACAAAAGGTGGGTATGTGATTCTGATTCCTTATTATGAAGGAGGGAAGAAATAAGTGATGTCTTTCAGTTATGTAGAGGGAAAGAAACACCTTAACAATAACTTTTTAATATGCACTATTCTGAATAGACATGCTGTGGAAGGGATGGTGAGGATTGTCCTGCTGTATTAGATGTTTCCATTCCAAATAATTTTTATTTCTAGGACTAGAAATTTCTCCAGATCTGATTTAAGAGTTTCCATATCACCTTCCACTGAAGACAATAAGAATTATGGACCCAAGTGTGCACTTGTTAATTCTTCCTTTAAAAGTAGGAGTAACTACAGTGTGTTCACATTTATTGACATTTATTTAAATGACTTTCACCATTACCAACAGGCCACGTGGATTTGCGGTCTCATGCAGTCTCAATTTGAGTTTTGGGATATATTCACCTTGCACACTGAGAGCAAAACTGCAGCTTTGGACAGTTTTTAGGTGGCTGTGCTCAGGGTAAAGCAGCCATTTGGTACTGTGTACACACTATTTTTAAGCGCTGACCTTGCCTTTGATTTCCTTCCAATGCCTTCCCCCACGCAGAGCTCACTAACCAAGCACAATCCACTTCTTTCTGTGGCAATTCCTGAGGTTTTGTTGCTGGTTTTTTGGGGTTTTTGGAATTCTTTTGGAAGGGAGATTCTCCCTATTCTTACCAAATTTGGAGGACAGACAGGCTGTTAGTCTGACTCCAGCAGGCAAAACCACAGAGCAAGGAAACAAAAGGTTGTTCAGCTCAGGCTTTTCCTGTAAAATATTTAGTCAGGCCTACTTAACTGAGGTACTCTGACTTAGCACTGGCCTGAGGTGTCTTTGTTCACAGGAGCCCAGACCAGTTGTAAAAGGCTCCCCTTGGAGTTCTGGAGGAGTAAGTGCTTCATTTCACACTCGATTTATCAAACATTCTGATTAAATTAAACTTCTGCTATTATTATTATTATTATTATTATTATTATTATTATTATTATTATTA
>JAHLSL010000017.1:4251713-4274730 GCA_025920805.1 Petroica traversi
TGGGGGGCGGCTGCCGGCACCTGCACCGCGGCAGGTCTGTCCTCCTGCACGGGGCAAAAAGCGGCATGGCTTGACTCTCTTCTCAGAGCCGGGAGGGTGCAAGTTTTGTGGGAGTTTTAATTTTCCAAGCTGATTTTTAAATTGTTCCCCTCTGCCAGCTTGTTATACTTATTTTTATTTTGTATTTTTAGATGATGGCGTGTCTGAAGCAGTTGGTGAGGAATCAAGACGGCTTACCAGAGAACAGCTTTTTACAATAGTAGCGTCAGCTTCCATAAACTTCAGTTCAATGATATGCTATTCAATCCTGGGACCCTTTTTCCCTTCAGAGGTAAATAAACAGCTTAGTCAGCTACTCTCTACCTTACCTTTTTGCATGTTGAAACGTTTAGAAAGATCTTGAACTCCATGGGGCATTTATGGCTGGCCATAAGTTCCAAGTTAGGACTTTTCACTTGGGGGAATTCAGAGAGAGCATGACGCTGGTGTAGCTACAGTGCATAAAATGGTGACCTGGATCTTGTCCATGGACTATTCTTCCTTGTGGCTGCAGAGGAAACAGCAAACTTATGAGATGAGATAGAAGTCAAAGTGGAGAAGTGAAATAGTTTTTTGCTCTGTGTTGCATAGTAGTTCTGTAGAGCTGAGATTAAACTCTGCCAATGTCCTGACTTGCATTTCCAGGCCCTAGCCACTAAATGACTTCTTATTTATAGCTACCTCTGTTAACTCATTCTGGGCCATCATTAACTGCGCTGACCTAGGAAGGGGGGAAAAAAATGGAATCTCTGCTTATGTTGAATGAACACAATGTTTAAATGTAGGATGAAAAAGATGGTCCTGGTGCCTTTGCAGCAGAAGTCCATTTCTGTCATGACTGTATCGTTACCAAGTATTTACAGAGCAATATTCTTTTTGTCTCAAGTATTTACAAAGAAATACTCTTTTTGTCTAAATATTCCTACATACTGCTTGTGTCCAAGTGGGTGTATTTGGCCAGTTAAATAAGTGAAAAACTGTCTGGTGCTTGTTATGGGGTGGCATGTCACAGTGAAGATAACAGATATCTCCCTTTGCTGCCCTCTCACTGTGCAAGGGATCAAAGTTTCGTACCTAGTGCCCTTGGACACCGGTGGAAGCTGCCTTTATGTAGTCTGGCCACCTCTTCAGCAAACAACACAAGGTTTCCATTCACTGACAAATTCACCTTGCTTTTCCCTTGATTCCTTATTAGAAGTGCAACATGTCTTTAAATTAAAAGTGTTGTTACCTTATGAGCCCCTACTGCCTTTGAGAAAGGAAATTGTTTTCTAACTTCATTAACAGACAATTAAAAAGATTTAAATGTCCATAAATAACATGAATGTTATTCACCTCAAGAATTTGCCTGTATCTTTACGTGGTTGTGATCTTTTTTTCAGGCAGAAAAAAAAGGTGCCAGTAACACTATTGTTGGCCTGATTTTTGGATGTTTTGCTTTGTTCAATTTCTTGACTTCTTTAATATTAGGAAATTATGTAAGTATAATTGAAGCTGTAACTTTTTTCTGTGGTGACACATGTTGCTACATGATGACAGTTCTCAGCAAGGCTGAGGAGAGATGTCTCTTCGGTAGTGCTCGTGCAATTTTCTGTCTGCAGTAACTGGAGTCAGTCTGAATGTGATTTGAGTCTTGTCAGTACTCTTCTGTTGTTCCTGAGAGTAGCAAAAGGCAACGGACATGTAACTGTTTTCTTTCTCTGGTTAACTGTTCTGTTTTCTTTAGAGTAATCTGATGATCAGTTCTGCTTTCTATGATCTCCTTTCTCCTACCTTCCATTTTATTTGTTGCACTTACTTATATATTCTGTTTGCCTTTGGTGACATTCTTAAGGTGTTTTGTTTTTGTTTTGTTTTGTTTTTTTTTCTTTAGTTAGCTGCATCTCTTCTTCTTTTCTGGTATGTTATCTTTTTTTTTTTTTTAACATTTCCTCCTGTTATTAGTCTGCTGCTTAATTCAGTTTCCCCTTCTATTTCATTCTATAGTATATGGGAGAACTGTCTCCAATTCTTGTTACTTGAGTTTTCCCATAGATTCAGAATTTTTCTCATGTTGGAGAAATCACAAATAAATTATATAACTGTCTGTTTATGTGCTGGAGCACTGCTGTCTATGCATTATTGGCTAGAGCTGCTTATGATAATTTCTTAAGCTGGGGCTACTGCAGAGTCAAAATCATCCCTGTCTTTGCTAGGCAGCCTCTTTGCTGACCCGAGTGCTGAGGTGGCTCAAAGTGTTGCACAAGTGCCACTATTAAGTTCAAGTCTTGATGCCTCTAGTGGCATTCAACTATGGCACAAGCCTCACCAAGGGCTTTACAGGGGAGAGGGTGAGTTTGCCATCTTCACTGCAGACAGCTGAAGTGAGCATCAATAGACCTGGACAGGGCAGCAATCAGACATCCTGAGGATTTCAGTGAAACTCAGCAAAATATTCGCTTTAGTAATAATAGCTGAAAGGCAGGGACTTTGTCCAGCCCTGAACAAAAAAGGAGCCTGAAATACCTACTGTCCTTAGGGGAAGTTGCACGTGGAATTAGAAGCTCAGTTGTACTTTGTTGTGGGATTGAGTTTGCTTTATGGCATGCCTCCTGTCATCCTTCACTCTGGTGAGAGAGTCTGAAATGAAGAAAGGTGGGGTCCTTCCCTGGTAATGAATGGGGAGGCCTGAAAGTACCATGTTTTCCCATGCCGAAACTTTGTGCTGTTAAGGGCTGAGATAAATTTGCTTAAAAATCATCTTGCATTGACTCCAACTAGCCAGATACATTACAGGCATTGCTGGCTTTGCCTCAGTGATGGTGCTGGAGGGGAGGTTTGGAAACAAATTTTCTGTTTGTTTATCATGAGGAATGGTGCAGTAAGAAGCTGCAGCATGCTGCTGTGAAATAGTTAACTGCAGCATTGTCTTACCTTTCTAAAACTGGGTTAAGTCACTTAACTCTTTGGAGTATTTTTAGTTTCAGTATTGAATGAAGGCAAGCCAGCAGGAGCAGTGTTTCCCAATCTTTTAGCTACAGATGCTATAAAGTTCCCATAATTTTTTTATTTCTTAACAGTAACTTAATGTTGAAATCTTTGATCTTTTCTTGAAATACTAACATGTAAAAATGGTATTTAATTTGCAGCTTTCACAAATTGGAGCAAAATTCATGTTTGTGGCAGGGATGTTTGTTTCAGGATGTGTGACTATTCTGTTTGGGTAAGTAATTTCTGCTGCTTGGTTTTGTTGCATTTGTCTTCTGATGATTTTCATCCATATGAAAAGATGGACACAAAGCAAAAGAGACTCTTGAGCATCTTTTGTGTGTTGGTTAGGTAATCTAACTTGTTGCATCTTTAATTTTTATCTACCCCTTGTAAAGCAGAATGAACGCTTCTCCCTTTCACTAGGTTTCAGAGTCTGTTTACTACTTTGAAAGCAGAGGAGGTAGGTCCTGTGTATTTAGGTAACTACTATGGTTCATGGACAGTGACAAGCGTGTCAAGTGCAGCAATAAGAGAACTGTTTCTGCATCACATTGTAATTATTCTTTTCTTTAAAATATCCGGCTTAAATTGGAAGCTTTTCCTGACAGGTGAAGAGACTAAATCACTAATTTTAGGAAAATAAATGCTTTATTAACAATGAAGGAATCTCTTACTAGTTAGTTGTCTCACATTGCATCAGACTTCTTGCAGAGGTGCTTGGAAGAGCTATGAAGTACAATAAAGGTGGCATTGGAGTTTTTCACAGGTTATGGTTTTCATGGTCTTTTCATTGCCAAATGAAGAGGAAAAGGAGAAATCTGCCAGAAATAGTTTGGTAGAGTTTAAATTATTTCACTGATGTGGTTCAAAGATAAATGGTAATAGAAAGCATTGAGTGTCTTGTAACTGTGTTCTTCAGTGAGTAAGAAATTATGCTCTAGGGCCTTTAGTAGATGGCTTCTTCCATCCTGAGAGAGGTCCAATTTCCTGTTGGGATATTTCTTTTCCAGAATGCTGGACAAGGTGCCAAGTGGACCGCTGTTCATCACTTTCTGCTTTTTAGTAAGAGCAATGGATGCAATAGGCTTTGCAGCAGCAATTACAGCATCATTCTCAATCCTTGCAAAGGCATTTCCCACTAATATAGCTACTGTCCTGGTAAGTTCAAAAAGTAGTGTTACAGCTGAGTACCAGCAATATGACAAATTGCCAATGGGCAGCCTAAAACCAGGAGGGGAATATTGTCTCCTGTTGTCTCATATGCAGGCTGATTTGAAATAATCTCATAATGTTTTGTTTGTAATGTAGAATCCCAATCCTAGAACAAGTTCACACCTTAGCATAACTCTAGTTAGATACAAATTAAGCAGTATATATTAGTTGCTCGTGCTTTGAAGGCAGCTGACCATTAGTGGCACTAGTTCTCTCTTCAGTGAAAATCAGACAAAATACTAATAAAATACTAGTACAGCTTTTAATGACTGCTTCTACGTGGATAGTAGGGGTCCATGTGAATGAATTAAAAAATGATAAATTTATTCAAATGGTGTTGATTTAAATGACTGAAAGATGCAAAACTGAAACAAATTTGGTTTAATTTTTCTAATCTGTTGATAAAAGTTATGTTTGAAAAGATGAGAACTAGAATCTTGAAATCTTGAGAGCAGTATTTCTAAAGATCAACAATTTATTTCAACCAGAGATATTTTTTAGTTGGGGTTTTATGGTGTTAGGAAGAAAAGTTTTGTGTTTAATAAGATGCTGCTTTCTCTTTCTATTTTTCAATATACTCTGGTTTCAATTCAAATATAGACTGGCAGAAATAACTGATTAAATTTTAATGAGTGAACAAAAGTTGAGAAATTATTTAAGAACATTTAAATAAAATTGGAAAAGTTCCTGCTTTTATAAATATTGTTATTAAGCTGTTTAGTGGCTTCTATAAATAAATATATATCTGTAAGAATATGTCTTTCTAAAACCTACTAAGTTTTGTCAGCAGTGATTAGCTGACCTTTTCATTGGAGAGCAGTTTATGTATTGTAATCATGTTTTGGATTTATTCAGTCAATAAGATTAAGGTTTCCTGTTTGAAAATTTTAAAATGTAATTTAAATAGGTAAGTAAGGTAACATTGACTTAAAGGAAATTAGTTACCCATTTTATAATCAGAATTAAAAAGAAAAATTATTTTATGGCAGCACGGTAACCATGATGCATGGCTGAACATAGTGTGTGGTGGTGAAGGTCATCTGAAATCAGAAATCAGATCACCACAACCAGAAATGCGACACAGCTCTGGCTTGGTACCTGCCTTTGTTTGAAATCTAGAAAGGGGGCTGCAAAAAAAGAGATGACTCTAAATGTTTGTATTTTTACCAGATTGGGTACTCTAGTGTCTTGTTCAGCATGAGAATAAAATCTTTTCATATTTATTCATGTAGATTTAGTGTCCTTAAATGGACATGATGGAGAGTTCTTGTTACTGTGACTTCTGCGGCAGAAGGCAGAGGAAAGAGCTGATTGAACAAGGTGCATCCTAGGGTAAAATTGTAAAGCCTGCAGGAGTGGATGAGACTCTTTTTAGCCTTGCTCTCCATTGTCCTTCTTGATAGTGCTAGATCCTGAAAAGCACCTTTCCTCTCCTTACTGTTTTGGTACCAGTTTTCAACCTTCCTTTTGCTTGTTGGACATCCTAGAAAGTGTTTGGGAAAGTTATTAGATACAGGCACATGTTGAAGTAGGAAGTTGTCCATCTGTCAGTGTGATCCCTCTGTGGGAGGTGGTACGGGTTTCAGAACACAAGCAATCTCACTTCTCTTACAGTGTCAGGTTTGTCATATCCTCTGATCTGTACTCCTGCAATGTCTCAGCTTCCCCCCCATTTCATTAACTTAGAAGAGCTAAATGATGTACAGCCCCAAATCATGTAAATTATTTGAGCCAATGTCTCACAAATCAAGTATTTTTTATGGTTGGTGAGCAACAAAAGTGAAAGCATTATCTGGATCTTTTGATGTTAATGGCCATTTCACATAGTCATAGTTTTTCAGAATGTCTCAAATCTATCTGAAAATTTTGAAACTTACTAGTCATATGTTAGTAGTTATTTTCTTTGCTAAGAAAGAAAATGGTTGCAACCCTAGACTGACCTTTGGCTATTGCTAACTCTGCTGGTTTCAGGACATTTGACCACTCTGACTTGTATCAGCAAAATTAAAGATGAGGATGATTCCCTGGAATATCTTTGTGGTTTGTAGAAGTTATCAAAATATTTATCTGTAAGTTCTTACTGGTGGTCTAAGCATTGATTAATGAAGCGTTGAGGCAGATGTTGACAGTGGTGACTGTGATAATGTAGCACAAGATATAACTGTATTACTGACCTTTTACAAATTACTGTCTATAAAATATACTAGATTATTAAATTATATCCAGAACAATCTGAGTTATCCCCATTGCAATTTCATTATTTTTCCTATCCCTAGGGAGTGAGTCCAAACAGTTGTTTATGAAGAGAAAGCTTTAATTTGGCACATTTTCTTCATCACATGAGATAAAGACCCATCTGAGTAGGTTTGTTTAGATCCTTTCCCTCACGCTAGAGTGTAATGGCAGGTGGGAGAGATGATCCCTTCAGCCTGAGTTGTCCTGTGGATGCTTTCTGCCCCTGGAGCATTTGCCTTGCTTTAAGACAAATCTGTTAGGTGACAGGAGAGTGGTAAAGCACTTTGGCAAAATACAGGTGGTTCCCTTTAGCAAAGCAGGGGAGGTCATGGCTGTCACACAGGTAACAGTGGAATTCCTTTTGCTGTCCCACATTGTGAAGGTCACTGCTAGCCCCTGTCCTAGTGATGCACTGGCTGCTCCTTAGATACATGGCTTACTTTTTAGTGTTGCATTGTTTTTTCTTAACATACTGATTTCCTTTCTGCTTGCTTTTTCATTCTTTAGGGCAGCCTTGAAATTTTTACAGGACTTGGGCTGGTGCTGGGCCCACCTTTGGGTGGCTTTTTGTATCAATCATTTGGTTATGAGGTGCCTTTCATCACACTGGGATGCATAGTGTTGGCTTTGGTGCCTGTGAATATGTGCATATTGCCAAAATATGGTAAGTGTCCTTCTACCTGCCTCCTTCACTCACCTTAACTTCTCATGTACTTAAGTGTCTTTGTAAAAGTGCCAGCTTCTGGAATCTGATCCAAGTCAGAGGACAGAACTCTGTTGAATTAGCTCGTCATCTTGATTGGGCCCATGTGTAATGCTAACCTAAATTCATGAGATGGCCTGGAATGAATACAACTCCTTATGGCAAACACTTGGAAATCTGTATGGAGGTGAAGTGAGATATATTTTTGTTTTCTTTTGTCTTAGATTCAGGGCTTGTAAAGGACCAGTTGTATCTGCTTCATATAGGTTTGTCATTGCAGCTAGTTGGAGAAAAGCTGGGGACAGCTGTTTTTGCCTAAAACAGGAGAACTTAATATGTTTGAGGAGTTAACAGTGGAAAGGAAAACTAATTATAGGGAGAAAAAAAAGTGTTTATTTGTACTGAACAATGCAGGGTCTTATTAACATGAAAGAATGTTAAAGTTAATAAATGTGGGGTTCAATGAAGTGCTGGAGGTCATATAAATTTATTAAATTTTAGATGGCCCTGCTTGGACAGAAAGCTAGCTTAAAGATAAGTCCTCACACAAGACTATAATTACAAGATTGCAGTTCTGTTATTCTTTTCTAGAGGAAAAATAACTAGTAACTTTGAAATACTTATTTTTTTTATTCTTTAATATGGATACAATAGAGAATAACTTCAAGTATATTGGCTTTTAGAAGAAACTTACAATGATTAACCATGTGTTGCTACTGCTGGCTTTCCTCCCAAGATCTGAAATTGTCATGATATTGCTACCAATTTGGAAGTATGTTACATAAATATTAGCTCTGAGTTGGTGGATGCTAATGCTTGAACTTTCAGTTCCATGTATATTTTGAGACCACATTCAGGTATTAAAAATAGCATCAGGAATGGGGCCTGACTTAAAATTGCCACATAACCATGACATCTGAAAGAAGCTTCCTGGAGTACTAGTTGAACATGTTGGAGTTCAATTAGCACTTAAAAAATCGGACAGTTCTTAAGTGATAAATAGCAATCATTTTATCTTACAAAGCATGTATCTTTGATTGGATGTGAATTGTTCATATATGTGTTCATGTATCAAATTGAGACATATCCATGAGGATTTCATTGAATAACTGCTAGCAGAAAAGCAAATACTTCTTTTACATAATTGGCACAGTACATGCTTTAGTTCTTTTCAACTTGGGGATTGGCAGTGTTGGAACCTAAATTATTTTTCTTCTTCACCTACCAAATTTTGGTTTTTACTATAAAACTAGTATAACACATAAGAGTCTATTATTGACATTCATTTGAGTGTAACAGGAGTAAGATAACTAGAAAAAGGGAAATACTATCTCTTTTCTAAAGCAAGAAGATCAATCATGAGCTTATGCTGCTGAAAATAATGCAATTTTTCCCCCTTTGTATTGAAACAGATTCAATTCCTAGGAAGGAATCCTTTTGGAAGCTCATTCTTCTGCCAAAAGTCTTAGTACTCTGTCTCACTATCTTTTCTCTAAGTGCATGCTTGGGTTTTTTGGATCCCACAATGTCTCTGTTTATCCTAAAAAAGGTAAGTCCTGCTAACATGCAGTGAAATCTTGGCTTAATAAATATTAAGTATCTGGTTTTAAATGTAAATATCCTAAACAAAATTGAGCTTTATCCAATTAACCCTGCATTAGTTAACTGTTAGTTGTATGAATTCCTAGTAACTTGATTTCCTCAATACTGACAAGTCAATATCCATTGCACCATTTCTTCCTGCTGGGTCCTCATAACTTTGTGAATGAAGAAATATAAGCCTTTAAAAATGGATTTTTCCACTTAAATATCTTTCAGCTGCAAAATACTATCTCTGAATAGGGCGTGGAAACTGCTTTTGTTAACAAGGGACTTTTCTTTCATTCCTGAAATTAAATTCTTGAAAGCAGCTGCAGTCACTGACAGTATTACATCTCTAGATGTGAACCCTTGCTTTCCACGAAAGGATGTCACAGCTCTGCATTCTCTTACAGCATTACTAAAATTAAACTAATTGCAACTGTGTACCCTGCCAGCTGACTTCTTCACTCACTCCTTAAACAGGCAAATGCCATTTTATTTATTTTTAAATTTATTTTAATGCTTATTTATTTATTTATTACTTAATTTATTTATTTCCCACTAGTGTTTAAGATAATGGATTTGGAGTAAGCAGTTTAAGATTCTGTTCCTATGTGAAATTCAGCAATGGTCTTTGAGGACTTTATTTATGATTTGTTTTTCCAAGGGATAGTGTTTCATGAATGGCTATGCTACTTTTTGTCTAATTAGTCTGTACTTAAAGCACTTTTCAAGGGTGGAAGGGACTTGATGCTAATCTCTCTCATCAGTGGAGATGTGAATGTACATCTTCCATCTCTTGGTAGGGATCTGAAATTATCCCACTGTAGAATCTGTGTGCTTCTATTGCTCTTCTGCTTTCCCTCTGCTCTGTACTGATAGATACTTGCTGTGAAAGGGCTGTAGCCATCTAGGCAGGTATTCTAATCACTGAATTTGAGTTGTTATCATGTACTTGTATATGGCAAGAAAATAGTGAATATTTATGTAGTCTATGCCACATGAAACATCTTGGTATACCTTCTAACTCTTCTTCTTCTAACTCTTCTAACTCTTAGTTAAGGCACTCGTTTGAGAAACTAACATGTTTTTGATTCATTAAACATTTTGTTTCAATACAGAAATATCTGTCTGCATTAGGAAAATGTGAGCCTCAGGGTGTTTACAAAAAACCTCTTATTCTCATAAAAATCATCCTTTGGTTGAAAAGTTGGAGTTCAGTTTTATAGCATTACGTACTTTTAAGATGTGCTGATTAACAATGGATGAATACAGTACTTAGGCTTTTCTAATGCAAATAAAACTAAAGATTGGAGAGGCAGAGACTAAATCTAATGAAATTTCAGTGTCTGAAGTATCTGTTTCAAGTGTGTCAGATTGTAATGTTAGAATCCAGTGTGCTGGTGTAGGGGGCAAAGCATAATGTTTCCTCCTGACAGTATTTAGGCTTTATATGGTACAGTTGTGTCAGGTGTTTCCACCACTCCATGCTTAAAATGTTGGTGAAAACAATGAAGACTGAAGCTCTGTGAATGATTTCAAATATTTGAAAAACCTCTGTATGGTATCAGTAAAATGCTTAAAATCGCACGTTTCAGTATTTTGACTTAAAATATAATTCTTGAATTGTCCTTCAGTGAATGTAGCATATATGTTTTGTCTTGGTTTTTGTCTTATTTTTCTTCCTTTCCACAGTTCAAACTCCCAGCTGGTTATGTGGGCTTGGTGTTCCTTGGTTTGGCACTCTCATACTCCCTGTCTTCTCCCCTGCTTGGACTCGTAAGCGACAAACTGCCGGTGAGTCCCACCCTGAGCATTTGCTTAAAGGTGGAGAACGCTGAAACAAGGCACGTGGACCTGGTCTTGTAAAGGGATCTACCTTTGGAGACCTTACACATGCACCCATTACTGCCACGTGGGATGTCTCTTTTGCAAGGTCCAGCATAATTCAAGAATGTCCAAGTCAGTAAAGAACATCAGACAAGTAGCTGAAGTATGCTGAGCTTTTCTAGCAGACTAAGCACAATCTTTTTCCAGGCAATATGGAATAGAGAGTGGGAAAGATGTCCCAGTTATCCATGCTTTTAGCCATATCTAATTTTACTAGCTTTTAAGAAGAGAAGTAAGGTTGTTCTGGTTAGTTGTATTGATTTTCTCTCTTCAAAAGTGTAATATCCAAATTATATCAGCACACTGGCCGCCTATCCTTTAGCATGGCCCTTCTGCTCTTAAAAGCATAAGAGCAAGAGACTCTGACAGTAGTACCCTAAAACTGCCTGTTTGACAGCTGGCACTAATTGATCAAGGAAAACTACACTTTGAATGCTGTGCCTGAAGGACAGTGACAGTTTTCTGACACTTTTTTTTCTGACAAAGATGTGTAAGTGCCTTTGTACGTGAGAATTACATAGAATCATAGGATGGCCTGGTTTGGAAGGAACTTAAAGATCATCGTGAAGTGCTACATGGTATTTCTCACATTAAAGACAAGTAAGACTCAAAATACTTTGCTAACAGAGAAGGACCATTGCTCAGTATCTTGAAGTCTTTGTATTAAGCTGCTGCTGCCAGTGATTGCATCTGCGGTGAGGAAACGTGAATTTATTTTTTCTTGATGTACGTGACAAATTCCCAGTTTTAAATTGCATAGCTTTTCCTTTTCTTACACAGTACATCAGGAAGTGGCTGCTGATATTTGGAGAGTTTATGACAGCAGTGTGCTTTTTCATGCTAGGACCTGCTCCTGTACTGCACATTGAAAGGTACTGCCTCTGCCTGAGCCTGGCTCCTTATATGCTTTCAACCATAGTCATGTATGTCCGTAAGTCTGTAATTAGCACCTCTGACCATGAAACCAACAGAAGTTGGTTTTTAACTTTTACCTTTGACCATGAAACATGGTGGTTTTTTGATAGCTAGCATGCGATAGTGAATGTAAAGCAGTGAAAGCTTCTGGAAATGGAGATTTTACAGCTTCATAAAATAGACCCTCTTCTTTTGCTTTTTACTATTACTGTGTTCGTGTTAATGTGTATGGTAGAAAGAATGTTGCTTTTTATTCTCCTTCCCTCACAATTTTGTTGCATTTACAGTTCAGCAAAACAAAGTTCTTGTTTTGTCTTATTGTTCAAATTTTTCTATTTCATCAGTGTTTTTAAACTATGGGTTTATTTACATGGCTGTGCAGCAATACTGTTTTACTTTTCTCTGTATTTAGCCTATTGAGAAAAGTGACAGGTAACAGATTTTTTTCACTAGCAAATAAAGACAATGTCTATTGCACCTGAATTCTGTAACGACATATTTCTCCAGTTAATTCACAGCAGAACACTCTGCTACATTTGCAAAACAACTACACAGACCTTTTGTCCTAGGTTAGATACTCTAAGATGATAATAGACTTGTTAATGCATAGAACGCCTCCTAGGTTGCTAATTTTTACAGATCATAGATTTGAAACTGGTGCAGTGACACATTTGAGCTGGGGAGAAAAAGAAATTGCTAAAGTCTTCAAAATTCTTTAGCTAAGTCTATTTGGTTGTAAAAAGTTAGGCTACAAAATTTTAACTTCAAAATCCTTCACTTCTGCAACAAACCAAGTCTGGTGTTTGCACATAGGCATTATTGAGTTAACCTCATCTGTCTGCGTCTTCCCTCTATGCACCTCATAAAATGAACTGAATTTGATAAGGAAATACATAATGTGAGCACACATTTTTCATATTCTTTTACACAGTCTTTTTTTAAAGCATAGAACTGGGTTTTTCAAATCTTAGTATTGGCTTAAAGACACAGTTTGCTGATTAGTCAGGGAGAGCTGATATAACAGGCTTCAGTCAAATGGAGTCTGTACTAGAAAGTCTTCAGCAGCTAACTTCTTGTAAATGCCTCTCTTTCAGTCAGCTGTGGATGTTTGTGCTAGTATTGGTTTTGATTGGCTTTTCCCTTGGAATGAGTGCTATCCCAGTGTTTCCAGAGATCCTGCAATGTGCATAGTAAGTAACTCAGTCTAGCCCTTTTTTCATGTTACTGACAGTAGAAGCATCCATTTTTTAGGGGAGGAAATAAAGTCTGAGGTTTTTACCCTTTTTGAGGCAAAGGCAGATAGTAACACTTAAATGCTTCAACTACTCCATTGTCTTAGTTTTTTCTGACTGATCACCCCAGTCATTATCCTCCCAGTCATGACCTAGAAGGGTCTTGATTTACTCTTACTAGTATGTTCCTTTTGGAACAAGGTCTTTGCTTCTAAAAAGCCACCTGTCACTGTTGCACACTTGCCGTATGAAACATGGGGAATTGTGCGATGGTGTGAGCTTACTCGGGAGAAATCAGAGATGAGGACTAGCATTGCAATCCTCCAGAGAGGCAGCAAACAAGAAAGTACTGTGTGAACAGACATTCTACTGTACAGTTTTGCTTGTTAACTGTTTATGTAGTGGGCAAATTAAAAGAAGGGGGAAAAGTCTATAGGGAAAGGCTACAGACTGAGACACAGTATGTGTCGTACTATTTTAACTGGTCTGCTTTTCTGCAGTGAGAATGGATTTGAAGAAGGTCTGAGTCTGCTGGGACTGGTGTCTGGGCTCTTCAATGCCATGTGGTCCCTTGGGTAAGTGTACCCCTTTTTGTAAGTTATGAGAGTTCAGTTGTTCTACACTATTGCCACATGGAAACCTGGCTGTCACTATGCTGACCTTGTTTCAAAAGTTTCTTGCTTGACAAGTGCCTGGTAGACATTTTAAAACAAAGCTTTTTACCCAACAAAAGATAAAACTTTTGTTTTGAGAATGCTCTGAACTAGTCTTTCTTGATACATATTGTTCTGCATATCAAAAAACTGCAGTGATTAGATGGATGTTTACTTGCACTTCTGTGTGGTCATTTTTCTTGTCACTAAAGTGTCTAATGCTCAGTACAGAGAGATGTGGACCTTATTATTTTACAAAATAAAGTCCACCCACATGGAGTAAGCTAGATGTCTGCTCCTGACTAATTCTGTTTTCCTTTTTCCATTTTCCGTATTTCCTCCTTTTGTCTGGGATAGCTTGAGGTAGAATCTTCTTTTTAAGCCGCAACAATTCTTTAAGGTCTTTAAGGTTAACAGAGTGTATCTGTGTTTATAACTCGGGGTCACCATCCCAGAAAAAAGTGAAAGGTGCTACTGGCTGAGTGACCCTTCAGAGTTGTCACTCAGTGGAAAGTGACAGAGTGTCCCTGTTGGCAGATAGCCACTTAGAGGATATTTTTATCTCTCCTATGTGGCTGCATGTATGTTTCAGTGGCACAAATTTGCACCTTTTTTTTTTTCCCAAGATCCAGCTGTCTACCAGTCCTGTTTATTTGATATAAGGTTTAATACAGACACAGGTAGTATAAAGTTATCAAACCCCAGGTTTATGCTGCTATCAAGCCTGGTTTTATAGCGTGACTTGCTTCCAGGAAGTCTCTCTAGTTCTACACAATTTTGTCCCTTTCTGTCATGAGAGACCATATCATGTAAGGCCTTTTATAAAGAAACAGCAGCTGCATAACCTTTATAACCTGCATTTTTATACAGGCATAAAGGTGCAGGGCAGTTACACACAGCTCAACCCTGCAGTGACCATGTCTGTCACAATGTGCCTCTGCACCTGCCTATATTCACCAGACCTTTGTCTTGGAGACTTTGTTTTGAGGGATGCGACTTTGAGTTTGTCTTATGATAGAATTGGTCAGTGTAGATGTTTTCTTAGAGCATGGTCCTTAATGGGGTCTCTCTATTGAAAAAAGACTGCATTCAGCTTTCTGATGTGCATTCTGTTTCCAGAAGAGGAGGTAATTAGATTTACTGGGACCTTGGCAAACAACAAATTCATATGTATTGTGGATTTTAGAAAAGTTAGGTCTGTGGAAGAAAATCTCTTGTGAAAGGTGAGAGTCTATGAAGGAAGGCGTCAAAACCCAATACAACAGATCTCTGAGAATATGATATGTTATCCTTTTTGTTTGGGATGCCAATACCTGATTTTGATTTGATGCAGGGCATTTGTAGGTCCAATTCTGGGAGGATTCCTAAATGAAAAGCTGGGTTTTGAATGGGCCGCAGCCATCCAAGGAGGATGGCCTCTGTTAAGTGTAAGTAATTACAGGTTTTTTTTAATATCTGTTGCAGTTATGAGCTATTGCAAAAGGTTGTTATAATTATTACAATTGTAACTGGCTGTTTCTTCAAAGGGTCTCACAACTGGAATATTTTATATCATTGAGGCAACAAGGAAAAGGTATGCTGAGATATTTATTCTTTATTTTGCTTGCAATCATATAAAGCAAACCTTTGAAATCTATGCTTGCATTTTTTTCCCTCACTACCAACCTAATAAAGAGTGATAAGATGAGCAATAAAAATATTGCTTAAATTATTTGTATGGTTTCCCAAATAGGTATATGGACCTAAACAGACAGCTAACCAGGCAATTCCTATTCTATACAAGCAGCAGGACTGTGGCATTAATGAGCAAACCCTACTGATGGTTCCTGCAGGAGGGTGTCTGTGAGCTGGAATTGGTGGGATGGTCACATGCAGAGAGCAGTGGTCAATGCTTAATGGCCAGACACAGACCAGTGACAAGTGATGTCCGTCAGGGGTCTGCCTTGGGAGCAGTACTGTTTAGTATCTTCACCAATAACTAAAAGAAGGTACATTCAGACTAGATATGAGGAAAAGATTTTTTACGATGAGCATAGTGAAATGCTGGACCAGGTTGCCCAGAGAGGCAGTAGATGCCTCATCTCTGGAAACATTCTGGCCCAGGTTGGACATGGCTCTGAGCAACGTGATGTAGTTTAAGATGTTCCTACCTATGGCAGGGTAGCTGGACTAGCTGACCTTTAAAGGTCCCTTTCAATCTGAACCATTGTATGATCATGGGAATGAACAGTGCATGGTTCTGTGCAGTAGTAGGGAACCAAATCCAGTGATCTGTGTAGTTCTTTGCATGTAATGTTGCTATCACATAGAATATTCTCATCTAGAGAATATATAATCTGGGTTATCTTTCCTGTTCTTTTCCTTATGCAAACAGTTCCCGTTCCAGCCTGCAAAATCCTCCTCGTGATAATGAAGAAAGGACTCATCTAATGCACAATGAAACATAGCCAGAAATACTTTCAATTCTGTTTGCTATTGTGGTTTAGCCTAGAATTGAGGTGATTGGTCTTAACAGTGCTTCATTATTTTGGAGCTGGGACATGATCCCTTAGCGAACAACCAGTTGTGGTTTAATTGTAGAGGCATTACTGTTTTGAAACACTAAACACTGACTGCCTTTCTTTTGGAAGTTCTCCTAAGTGATGAGTAACCCTAAGCTGTCAGCCTGTTTAATTGTATTCCATGTACAGTGCACTGCTCTATGTGAAAAATGTCTTTTCAAATGCCTGGTTTCTGTACTTGTGTGTGCTGTGCATTATTCTTGGGTAAAGCTACTATTTTTGCTACCATGGTTTTCTGCACTTTTTTTAAGGAAGTTCATTATCTTGTAAAAACAGAATTTGAAATTATAAAGGACTAAGCACATATTGTTTTCAATAAAGCAACCTTTTTCTTAAGTTTTGTTAATTTTCTTAAACAGCAAGAGTCTAAAATACTTCTTGAGAATGCCTGAAAATGAGAGGCAAAAGTAATGAAAATTTGCCATGTCTACACAGAAAAAACTGATCTTCAGTCCTGGGGGAGACTTGGCATCTACTGTATACATTGGAAGACATACACACAGATAAATGTATGTTTGTATTATATATGAAGACTCAGTGATTTTGAGATTTATTTTGCTATAAACGCTAGCTGGAATGTTTGTACTAATTGCTTCTGCAACAGCAAATCTATCAAGAGTCTAGGGCTACTATGGGAAAAAAAAAACCCCATTCTCCTCACCTCTTCCAGATGCTCAGCTAAAGTTATTCAAGGGGAACTAAGACAAGAACACTCCTGACAAACTCACACTAGACTTCTTAACCTTGGTTGTGGCAAAAGTATTTTAATTTATCCTTGAGCCCATAAATGGCTTCTAGAAAGGGTTCTCTGTGATGCCCTTTTTCCCATAAATAGGAAAAGTGGTCTGTCCTAGCAATTTCCAATCAGTTTCTTTTGTGAGTAGTTCCTGGATTTGACATAAGAAATAGTTCTTTCTCTGCCAGTGCACTTTTGGACTAGCAAGAACAACTGCTGTGGTAGCCAACTGAGCTGTGAAACTTTAGGGTACCTAAGAGCAGGCTTCAATGGAATACTTTAATGGCTTCCTTTCCTTTTTGTATTGGATGTTAAACTTTGTTGAAACCAGAATGTACACCTGAACTTATTAGGCAATGCTGACCATGCCAGTGCTGATGATGAGCCAGGTGAGAAGGAGCTGAGAGGACTAGAGTTGGATGCAAGATCTGTAGACATGAGAATTAATTGGCTCGTTTTGGACAATTTGTTCACTTATGTGATGTGTGCTGTTAGGAGGGGCCAGAAGATCAAAAAGAGCACAAATGTCATTGAAATTATTGAGCTACCCTGCAATGTATGAACTTCACCAGACCACCAGTATTAACCAGACAGGCTGAACCAACCCCTCTAACAAACAGAGCAGTGGGATATTCTCTTGGGAGCCACCCCCCTTGTTAGTGCTGTGCTGTCTCATGCAATGGCAGGTCTAAATACCCACCACTACTGACACAGCTGTAGAAGCTGTGATTGGCAGACTGTACAAGGTAGAGCCAGAATAGAATTGGCTGGACCAGGGCAGCCCTGAGCAGGAGCCCACATGGCTGCATTGAGCTCGGGATCATCTGCCTGCCTGCTTCCCACGGCTATGCCTGCACCCTTAAGTTTGGACAGTGCTGATCTCTGCTGAGATTTCCCAAAGTTGGAAAGCTGGAAAGTTCTCTGCTGGGACCCAGGCTTGCCTTGAGCTCTGTCACTACAGCAGTGCTGTGCCTGGCTGACTCACAGGTCTGGCAGGTGATGCATTTCTTCGGCTGCAGCACAGTGCTGACTTCTCTGCCATGGTGTAAGGCAGCATTGCTCAATGCTGGAAGCTCTCTTGCCTTTGGTATTTCAAGATTTTCCAGGTAGTGTGATTGCGTCTCCTGGTTTCAGCTTTCAGCCATCCTGGGGAATTCCCAGGTTTTGTGCAAGACTTCCTCTTTTTAAAGACCTCTGCCTTTGTCTGCGGCTTCCTCTTGAGTGACTTCCAGGCTCCAGACATGGGGCTTCCTAAAACTTGTGCCTCTGCTGTGCTTTTGGTGCTGTCTGCTCTGGGGGCCCATGCCCTGGACACCTATGTTGCAGCTGTCTATGAGCACGACGTGGTCTTGTCAGAGGACACTGAAGTGCCAGTTTCTCCTGAGGAGGCCTTGATGCTGATGGAAAAAAACATTGCAATTTTGGAAGCAGCCATCAAGGAAGCAGCCAGACAGGTATTATGATCTCATTAGAGACATTAATTTGAGTAAGCACTGACCATTTTTATTGTCTTAATGGTGTTTGCATGTTGGTACCAGGGTGCCCATATCATTGTGACTCCTGAAGATGGCATTTATGGATGGGTCTTCACAAGGGAAACAATATACCCTTACCTTGAGGATATCCCTGACCCACAGGTGGACTGGATTCCGTGTGCTCATCCTGGAAGGTATCACCCCTGTTATATATAGGGATAGGGAAAGACAGCTAGGGGTGGTTGTTGAGGGTTTAAAATGTCTTGGAACAAGTTCTGTGAAATGAAGCCAAGTTAAGACATCATGTTGTTGCCATAAATGGCTTCAGACATCTTTCTTCATAGTTCTTGCCATTTTTTCTCAGTGTAATTCTTTCTGTTTTAGTTAGTATACCAGGAAGGTTGAGATTTATTTAAAAGAAAAACAAATACACAGAATCTACATTTTGGTAAAGTATCCTGTGCATGTTGTAGAAAATATATAATACACAGGAGTATTAGGAATATCTGAAAATACTGAAAGAATATACTGTGCAATTTAAAACTTGCATTTTTGAATCATGTTATGGTAGCTTTTTTTTTTTCTGTTATTTTCCTTAATAAATTACAGCATTTTTTGAGGCTGCAGTTGACAGGTAACAAAACACATCACAGAAGAAACAAATCCTAAGCTTCCTCAGCACACCAGCCACACAGAGAGCTGGAGCAGAACTGAGATTAGCCCATGTGTGAGTGTAACTTCAGTGCTGTGCCACACGCCAGCAGCAGATTGCAGACTTGAAGGTGTGAAGATTTGCTTCCACTGCAAGGAAGCCCCTGCATTCCTCAGTGAATGTGAGATGATGGGAGCATTTCATATGCTCAGCTCTGAAGCACAAATCTGCTGTCTTGTGTCAAGTAAGAGAAGACAAGTCTCCATTGTTATGGCTAACTTAGACCTATTGGTTTGGTGATCTGTAGTCTTAACACTGGAATTTTTTCGGAATGAATAGTTTCGATGTTTTACTTCTGTCTTTCTTCCCTGCTGATTAGGTTTGCTCCCTCACCTGTGCTGGAAAGACTGAGCTGTCTGGCACGGAATAACTCCATCTATGTGGTTGCAAATATGGGTGACAAGAAACCATGTAATTCCAGTGATCCGAGGTGCCCAAGTGATGGCCACTATCAGTACAATACCAACGTAGTCTTTGACTCAGAAGGGAAACTGGTGGCTCGTTATCACAAGGTGAGAGAGTTTTACAATGTTCAGTAAGTGCACGATTCTCAGGAGGTTAAAGATACAAAACAGAAGTTTCTTCCTGGGCTTAAATGGATTTCTGTGTAGAGTCATAACAGACCAATTGTTGGAGGACAGGTGGAAGCCACTGCCACTATTCTGGTTTTAAAGCAAGTAATTAAATGAGAAGTAATGCTCAATAAGCCCTGTATTTTTACTGCATCTCAATAGGAAGTGACAGATAAGATATTTAAACATGAACATCCTAAATAAACTCTTCCTAACTAAACAAAAATCCCCTTTAGTGGTATAAATCAGAAGCAACAGATATTTATAGTTAACTTCTCTTACAGTGGCATGAGTTTTCCTATTTGAAATTAACTTATAGCACATTCACAAAACATATTCTCCATTGCTTGTATTTATGTGAATGATTCATTTAACTTGAATGATTTGATTTATTTTCTAATATTTTACTTTCTCCATTCTTTTTTTCTTTGCCATGAGCAGTACAACCTTTTTGTGACAGAGAAACAGTTTAATTACCCCAAGGATCCAGGATTTGTGACTTTCAATACATCCTTTGGCTACTTTGGCATTTTCACTTGTGCAGACATACTCTACCGTGACCCAGCTGTGGCCTTGGCAAGCAGATTTCAGGTTGACACCATTCTGTTCCCAACTGCTTGGGTGAACACCCCTCCACTGTTATCAGCCATCCAGTTTCACTCAGCGTGGGCCATGGGAATGGGGGTCAACTTCCTTTCAGCAAATACGCACAACTCCACTTTAGATATGACAGGTAACTTGATAGTGCTCTAATTGATCCTCATTCTCATGGGGAGCATTTGCATCTGTGTAGTGCAGCTGACCTGAGCAGAAATTTCCATCAGTTTTGGGCATGCATACTCATGTCAACAGGATTAGGACATGAGAACTTGTAAAGTTCTTGATATAAAGGAAATAAAAATGTGCTGTGTAAGAACTTGGAAATGCTTAAGTTGACTACAACACCTCTAGTCTTTGTTAAATAATCATTCCCCCCGGGAGTTTATGAATACTACTCTTCATCTTCAGACCCTGGTCTTTATTGGTGTTTTGGCCGTGTGAAGACCCATACTTCGTTTTTTCCACTAGATGGAGCCCTAACTCTGAGAAATGCTCTTGTGAGTTCTGCAAATAGTACTTCTGGGCTGTAGACCTTATGTCACATTTTCTTTGTAGGCTTTGTTTTCACTGTATATTTTTCCTGAGCAGATGCCAGAAGTCAAGCACAAATTTTGTGTGCATGTGTTTACAGAACTGAAAGAAAATTACTGCTAAAATGTAGCTCTAAACTTTTCTGTCCTAATAAAAAGATATATGAGCCATTCCTTTAGTTCTCAGTTGTTGACGACCCTATGTCATACAACTCACATTCTTTATGAATAGGTTTTACTCTGGGCTTTAAAGATTTCTCTATATATGTAAAGCATTTGCATAAAGATGTGAATTTTGGTAATATCTTTTCTTTACAGAACTTTTTAATTTGACAGTGTTAGGACCCATTTTAATCAGAGTTACTGATTTCTAATGCAGTTAAATTCAAGGAAAAATATATAACTTCAGCCATTTAAATAATGTATAATCAGGACACTAATCTCTCTTACAATACACAAAACATCAGCATTTGGTCTACTTTCCATTGATGGCAAAAAACTATTGAGTTAAGATTGTAGTCTGTGAAGGCTCAATTTAGTTTCAAGACAGTCTTCTAAATGTTAGATTTAAATTTTGCATGTATAAAATTAGTGCCTTTCAGATTAGAAACTTTGTGGTGTTATGTGTTTGCAGGGAGTGGTATTTATGCCCCAGATGGTCCAAGAGCATATTACTACAGTACTGAAATGAACAATGGTCACCTTTTGGTGACAGAACTGAGTTCACGCCCACGTCTGTCTCCTGACTATCCTGCTGCTGTTAACTGGACATCATATGCCAGCCAGATCAAACAGCTTCCATCAAACAAACACTCTTTCAGTGGGGTCATCTACCATGATCTCTTCTCTTTCACGGAACTCAGTGAATCTGAGGGAAATAGAGTCATTTGCCAGCAGGACCTCTGTTGCCATCTGAGTTACAAGATGGTAGAGAAGCAGCAAGATGAAATTTATGTCCTGGGTGCTTTTGATGGGCTGCATGTTGTTGAAGGAGAGTATTATTTGCAGGTAAGAATTTTCTGCTCTTGTTTGAACAATGGTAAGGCTACAATGCTCTCTTTGCAGTCTGTTTGCGTTTGTTTTATTTTTTATTGGGGGCATTTAAGACAAGGCATTTTTTTTCTTCATGGTGCATTTTGACTTCATTAGGGGTGTTAATCTGCTCTTCTCTGTTATAAATAATGGAAGTGTAGACCCTGGGTTGACCCTATGCTGTAACACTCTTGAAAACTAGGTCACCCAGCAGTTTTGTCAAAGATAGGACAAGATAAGCATGTGTGCTTCTCTGTGCTGATAGTAATTTCTGCAACACTTCTTGCAGAAGTTGCTCTTCGGGTTTTGCAGCTTGTAGGTTTGGCAAGATTTATTGCTAAGGGGAGACCTTATTGCTCCTGGAACTACCTGAAAGGAAGTTGTGGCAAGGTGGAGGTTGGGTCAATCACTTCTCCTGTGTGACATAACATGAGGAAGTGGCCTCAGGCTGTGCTAGCAGAGGTTTAGTTTGGTCACTAGGAAAATATCTTCACTAAAAGGACTGCCGAGTATTAGAACAGGCTGCCCAGGGAAGTGGTTCACTTACCATCCCTGAAGGTATTTAAAGAATGGGTATATAGCTAAGGGACATGGTTTAGAAGTTGGTTTGGTAGTGCTGGGTAATGGTGGACTTGATGATCTTAAAGGTCCTTTCCAACATAAATGATTTTGTGATTCTCTAGATGTGTTCAAAAGGACAGAAGAATGTATGTTTCCCCCTGTCTTCATAGGGATGCTCTTGTGTTGTGGTCACAAGAGAGCTGTTTTCTGCTCAGTGATTTGCACCATTGTGCTGATGTGATTATCTACCACCTGGTTATCGAACAAAATTAAGAAACTAAATATGAATATACCATTTATATTTATATGGCTTGGAAGTGTAATGATTCTTCATAATTTTGCTGCTACGCTTTTTTTTAGTGTGCTATAAATCTTTTCTATATACATAGAAATATGAAGAGAACTACATGGACTGTATAATAAATAAATACAAAGATGAATTGGAGCATTTTTTCATCTTGACAGCTTTTCTTGCTACCAAATCCAGACCTTGGCTGCTGAAAGCTTAGTGATGTTTTGCCTTTCTGTCTCCTCCTCCCTGCAGATCTGCACTCTGCTCAAGTGCCCAAGCACAAACCTGAGCACGTGTGGGCAGCCTGTGGAGACGGCTCAGACCAAGTTTGAGATGTTCTCCCTGAGTGGCACCTTTGGCACCAGCTACGTCTTCCCAGAAGTGCTGTACAGCGGGGTGCAGCTGGCCCCCGGGGAGTTCCAGGTAATGGGACACCCTCGTGATTTCTCAGACATCAGTGGTCAAAGAGCTACAAGAGCAACTTAGTTGTTATCAGTGTCCTCTGTCCTCTGCCTT
>JAHLSL010000017.1:4274740-4312598 GCA_025920805.1 Petroica traversi
TCTTTGATCCACAGGGGAAACTGGTGGCTCGCTACCACAAGGTAAGGAGGAGCTTCAGCATCAACCTCTAATTTGTTATTAATAAATTTTTCAGCTCTCTGGCACCAATTTCAGATGGTCTTTACAATCATTTTTCATTATTATAAAGTGACAACCTTTCCAGGATGGTTTGATGACTTTATGGCCAGAAGGAAAACCAAGCAATTGCTTGACCAGTCAGACGAGCTATTCCCAGGAGCACTGCAGCTGTAGAGTGTATGCCAGCTGCCAAACATGAGGGCCACATTTATTACACTAAATGGTAAAGAAGCAGTGACAGAATTTTCCATACTCAGTGAATGTTAGCTTTCCTTTGACACAGTATTAACTAAGTTAGAGAGTCCTTTTGCAGGGGACATCTTGGCCCTTGGTCTTGGAGTTTAGCAGCTAATATTGGCTGGGCATTGCTTCCAGGAGGTAGATGAGGCACAGCCATCCTGTTTTGGGGAGGAGAAGGTCAGCTGGATGGATACAAACCAGCTGTGCAAGCCAGCTCAGGTACCTCAACTCCCAGTTTTGCATTAAAGCCTATCTCAGACACAAAAGCTGTTCATAATCTTGCCTTTTTTTCAGTTTCTAATATGCCATTTTCTTCATCTGCAGTACAATCTGTTTAGAGGTGAAACTCAGTTTAATTACCCAAAAGAGCCAGAAGTTGTCACCTTTGAGACTCCTTTTGGGAAGTTTGGCATTTTCACTTGCTTTGACATCCTTTTCTATGAGCCTGCTGTGGTCCTGGTGAGCAAGATGCAGGTGGACACTGTGCTCTTCCCGACAGCTTGGATGAACGTCCTGCCCTTTTTGACTGCAATTGAGTTTCACTCTGCCTGGGCTATGGGCATGGGTGTTAATTTACTTTCAGCAAATACTCACAACACCAGCATGGCAATGACAGGTGAGTGGCTTTCAGCAACAGGGAAATTGTTCCCAGATTCAGAAGCAGGCAGAAATATTTTAGACATAGTGAAGTCACTGAAAAACAGTGTTTTAATTGGACTAATGATTTTGTGATGTGGTACTGAATGTAACAAATGACTTCAGGTAAGAAAATGCTGAAAGTTCTGAATAAGGTAAAATTAGTAAGCCCATGATATTAAGTTTTGATAACTTAAAAGTGAAATTTTTATTTCAAAAACAGCACAAAGTTTCACTTAAATTCTCAGTCTCTCATTTAGAGTCAGCATTTTCTGCCTAAAATTCAATCAACAGTTAGATGGAGAAAAAAATATATTTTAATCTGAACGTAATAGTATAAACCAAAAGGAGGATTCCTCTTATATACTGAGTAAAACATTCTCACTTTTTTGTGGCTGCTGAAGACATAGAGATATTATGTTTTGCTTTGCTCTGAATATATATTAACTGCCTTTTTTTTCCCCTCTTAACTGAGGAAAGGACATGCTACTCTCTCCTAAGGCAAAGTGAAAACTACAAAGGAACATTTTTGCCTGCCCTAGGCTGAGCTGAGTTTAGGCCACAGCCCTGTGTTTCCTTCAGTGAAACACAACTGCCCCCATGACTGCCTTTTTTGTCAAATATGCTGCTCTGAGACCTCTGATTTATTTTTAAATGAACCTAAATTTTAACACTAGGGCGGATATTTTAGCTATCCTGTGCTTTAAAACGATTCCAAAACTCTTGGTAACACACTGAGTGAAAAGAGTATCAGTGAGAAACACTATCAGTGTGGTGTAGGGGTGGCTGGTGCCCAGCCAAGCCATGCTGTGTGGTGCTGGCTAATGGGGCTGCTGGTGTCCTTGGCAGGTAGTGGGCTCTTCACACCACAAGGACCTGCTGCCTACCACTACGACAGCACCACGGAGGAGGGACATCTCCTGCTAGCAGAGCTGAGCACACAGCCCCGTCTCTCCCCCACCTACCCTCCTGCCATCAACTGGAGCTTGTATGCCACAAGCATCGAGAAATTTCCTGGAGAAAACAATACTTTCTCGGGAGCTGTCCGGAAGGATATATTCACTTTCAGTGAACTCAGGCACAAGGCTGGAGATTACACTGTTTGCCAAGGAGACCTCTGCTGTCATTTGGTCTACCAGATGTCAAACAAGAGGAAAGATGAAGTTTATGTCCTGGGTGCATTTGATGGGCTTCACGGCTCTCTCATAAAATACCATTGGCAGGTAATTGTTTTTTTAGAGGTGAGTGTGGCTACATGCCGACCACCCAAATCCAATTGTCCATTACTGCATCCCGAGAACTTTTCTTGCTACCAAATCCAGCTCTTGGCTGCTGAAAGCTTAGTGATGTTTTGCCTTTCTGTCTCCTCCTCCCTGCAGATCTGCACTCTGCTCAAGTGCCCAAGCACAAACCTGAGCACGTGTGGGCAGCCTGTGGAGACGGCTCAGACCAAGTTTGAGATGTTCTCCCTGAGTGGCACCTTTGGCACCAGCTACGTCTTCCCAGAAGTGCTGTACAGCGGGGTGCAGCTGGCCCCCAGGGAGTTCCAGGTAATGGGACACCCTGGAGCTGTTTGTTCCAAGGTTTTTCAGGCTGTGGTGCTTGGCAGCAAAGTCCCATCCAAGAACCGCTTTCTTTGGTTCTGCAGACTGTAACCCAAGGGGACAAATTTAAACAGATGGATTGAACCAGTCCTTACTAATGAGAACGTGATCCCAGTCCTGGAGCTGAAAATCTCTTCAGCACTTTCTTTAGCAAACCTGCCTTCCCACTTTGGGTCACAAATCAAGAAATCACAGCTTTCAAGGAGCTATTTTATACAGGTTTCCGATGATGGGCATTTTAGGAGAAAAAGGAATCAAATACGCCAAGAAAAAGGAATCAAATACATCCAAATGAGAAAAATTACTTAGGGGTATCATGTGTAAGAGCAGAGATTCTATGCAGTTAAGAATGTTAAAAGTGATCTTTGAGGGGTTTTCAGTGTTTATTTATTTTTTTTATTCGGAACATCATTTTTATTTTTGCCAAAAGATGGTTTCATTCATAAACCTTAGATTATTTTTATGCAATATGTTAGATGAAATCCTAATTGATTTGGAAGAAGTATTTAACACTTTACAGCAGACAATGAAGACAGTGAAAAATCCTGAAATTTTTAGGGGAAACAAGGGTGATTTTTTTTACATAGTAGGAAATTGAAAAGTATTGTTCACCCTTCATACTTGTTTTATAATGAGACTTCTGTAAAAATATGCACATCAAAAAGACTTATTGCTATGCTAAAAATAATATTGTGGTCTAATTTTAAAACAATAGATTGTATTTTCTTAACAAATACATGCTTTCCTTTTGTCACAGAGGCAAAAAACATTATTGCAGGTGTTCACAGTTGGTGAACAGTGATTTTAAATTGATATTTAAAAAGTAACTAAGAAAAATTACATATAACCAGTAGCTTGAAATTCTCTATTTCCATCTGAAAATTGTTTTGGAGTCTACAAATCAAAAAATGTTTCAAATATGTCCTAGATGTGTAAATAACCTTAGTTGCCTTGTATGAGTAACTAAAGAGAACCTAACAAAATAGTAATTCTCACACTCACCTTCTTATGAAGTGGAGAAAATTCTCTTTTTTTCCAAAGATGGAGGAAGGTTTAAGGACTTCTCTGTCCAAGGAAATGTGGGAAGGCTATAATGGAGAGGCTAAGGCAGAGCCAGAGAGAATTCTGTTTTCTTTCTCTCTCATGACTGTTTTTAAAAATGTTGCATCAAAATATTAATCATCTGGGGTCTATTCTTTCTGTACTAAGCAATATTGCCACTCTGTTAGTGGACTGTTGGTGCCATTCTTTCTCTTTTCTGCCAGGTGCTCCGTGACGGGCGTTTGGAAAGCAAGCATGGCACATCGAAACCACTCTTAACAGCGACCCTTTTTGGAAGGCTTTATGAGAAGGACCTACCCCATCCTCTGCGGACTTCCCTGTAAAGTATCTCCCTAAGAGTTACACAATCACCAGAGACAGGAGGGGAATTTCCTCCCGAGCCCTAGCAGTTACCCTATGTGATTGTTGTTCTGCAATATTGCACTTCTGCCCAGCAGCTGTGACAGTTTGGCTTATTTGGGAGAAATTGATGTGTTCACTTTGCTGTGCATGTCTCTTTAACAGTGCTTGAGCCAGTACCATTATTTTTTTAGTATGCATGATCTATCACATGAATCTTATATTCAGAAATTTTGTTTCCCCCAAGATATCTTACAGTAGAAAGAAGGCTGATACCAAAATGTATTAAATGGGGCTTGTCATTTTATTGCAGAATAAATTCTTTCTGAGGAAGCCTTTCTGTCCCTTTTGCCCCTCCCTGTTTTTCAGACTGTATAATCACTAAAGTACCTGTGTTTTTCAGCCTTACACCACAGTCAGGAGGGCCCACCTAAAACAAAATGATCATTGGCCACTTTCTGACAAAAAACAGGTTTAAAATTATCTTAGATGCAATCTTAGGGAGAGAAAGTGGTCCTCCACACCCCACACAAGTGCTGAGTCTGGCTGAGGTCATAAAGGACATCCATTTCTTCAGTCTCTCTGATCTTGCACCTCTTTGTACATGGTAGATGGGTTTTGGGTCCAATGCATTTCAGCTCAGACTTACCAATTATGTAGTACTGCAACACTTTCTCCTGGATCTATGAATGATTTCTTCAAAACTGGTAAGGCATATGAAATAGGCAATCTTTTAGCTCCTGAAACACGTTTCACCCTGTAGTGTGAGAAATTGGCATTGTTTTGGGCTTCTAGCAATGATTTGTCAAACTTGGCAGCCCTGGGCCTGATTTCTATCTATAATGTAATGGAGCAAATGAGCCTCGTTCACATCAAATATGCCTTGGGGTGGTCCCTGCCTCCATGCTTATCCCATAACAGTTTGAATTTACTGCCATTTTTACAGCCTGCACCAAGCTTAGCACCGAGCTGTGTAAATGTGGCATATAAGAAACACTCTGTGGCTTCCCACCCCACACACATCTATATATGTTATCCAGAAATTGTTGAAATCACGTTTTCTGTGTGCTGCAGCTTCTCAGCGCGCAACTTTAGGGGCTCTTTCTGGAAGTCTTTTCAACCTGGAAATAAAACAGCTGAACTTGCACTCAGTTCAGGAACTGTACCACTAGGGAGCAGTTACTCACAACAGGCAGGGATTCTAAGTGGTGCTTGCTGGTTCCTTGTTCAGCCCCTCACAACTGAACACAAAAATCTCTCATGTATTGCTTGCTGGCATTTCTGAAGTTCTGGATACTTCCCAGGTACACGCAGAGTTAACTACCTTGGGTTGTCAGAGCTGGACACAGGTAAGATACAAGTGATATTGCTAGTAAATATAGGATATCAGCAAAAGACTCTCCTATCTCAGCCATTAGCAGAAGTCCAGGATTCTTTGAAAATTACATTCAAATTAAAAGCAAATTAGAAGAATGAATGACCTGCGGTTTTTTTGAGATGTGCTGCACAACTGAGAGGGTTCCAAGAGTGCCATACATTGGACCACTGAGGAGTTTATTAAGACTTTCCCATTTATGATGATGAAGCAAGAATTTAGACAGGCAGAAGATGAAGTTGCATGGACTGTTACAGCAGCCTCAGAATAGCTCCATCATTGCAACACACAAAAAACATGAACCCTGCTTTTGGGAGAGGATGTCTGAAGGGACTGCAAAAACCAACCAGATCTTCACCTCAGTGACTGGTGGTCACAAGTGACTAGACAAGGTTCAGTTTAAGGAAATGTGAGGTTTTGTAATAAAAGGAAAATACAAATTATGCAAATCACAGAAATCTTCAGAGTAGAGAAGCAGAGAGGTAATGAATGCCCAGTGCAACAAATGGTGTTTCCCTTTAACAGCAGCAGTATTTACCAACTCATGGAAAGATGTGCTAGAGTAGAAAAGTCAGATTAATTTATAAGCCATTCACGTCAATGGCCTCACCCCAAAAGCCACTGCAGGTGGTATCTTAATGAGCCCCATTCTTCTCTGAGCTGGAAAAGCGTGCTCTCCATACATCAATATTTCTTCCTTATACCTTGATGCTGGCCAAAGCAAACAAGACCCACCTGTCCACAGTGCTTCTAGTCACACAGAAAGAAAACAAAGTTCATAATAGATTTTATTGATGCAAGACATCAAATTAAGATAGAAAAATATTCCATTTTAAAAAATATGATCCAAAACTTCCAGCTAACTTAAGTAAAATTGGTAACAATTTTGGGGAAACTTGGAGTAGTCTAATGTACTTTATTTTACATATTGAATTAAAGTAAGGAGGCCTTGAGAAAAAATAGAGAAACAAAATCTTAATAATCTGGAGTTTTGAAGAGAGAAGGGCTCTTCAGCCATGTCTTTGCACATATATTTAAGTCGTCATGATTTACCGACAGTGTGGGACACCATTCCTAGGGTAAATTGAATCGGTGCAAGTAGAGTTAGTGTCAGAATGAGAATGACCTGAGTTTAAATAGCAGAATTTCTAATTAACCAGCAATTGAATTAAAACCCCATTTCATCCAGACAGTGTTTGCAAGGCCACTGTCCACCATCAGGGCAGCAAAGTTGAAAAAGAGAAATAACTCATATAGGTCAATAAAGAGTAGCAGTTGTTATAAGGCTTGCCACAACTTACACAGGAATGCTTCTCTGTGGCTTGTTATGGGCCATGACATGTCATGGAGCCTCAACAGTGAAGTAATTCTAGTACACCTTCTAAAAATTGACCTTTTAACACTGTAGGCAAACACCACCTCCTACTGAAGCCACACATGAGCATGACAACATTATCAAGTGTTGTCTATCTATGAATCACACGCAGCTGATCGGTGAAACAGAAACTTTGCATACTGACAGCACTGTGTTATTTTCTCTTTAGTCTGGAAAAAACAAACAAAAAAAAATTAGCAGTTGTGAAAGTATTAAAATGTTTCTTGTAGCCACTCATTACTATGAAGTTGCAAGGGAAATAATCTACTGTCTGTTCAGATATTCTCATGTCAGCAGGGAATTTCTATTACAAATATGTACAATATAGGAAATGCATTGTAATTGCAGTATCTTAGATCCTGTCACTCTCATTCTAACAAAAGTTAGGTGTACCGATCCTGTAAAATTCCCAGCACCTTAATTTGTCACTCAGCTGTCAAAGTGTAAAAAAATTGATAAAAAATGTAGAAACCTTTATTTTCTTCCCATCTCCTTCCTGGTTGTCTCCTCCAATTTTCTGAGATGTTCTTATGCCAAGTTGGCTGCAATAGCTACCATAAACAAATGGTAAAAACACATTGTAATTCATTCATGGGAACATGTTTTTAGAAAGAAGAATTATACTTGCCTAAGAAGAAATCAAATATATCTGACACTGAGATGTAGAAGAGAAGACCAAATTGTGAAACCATGACCATTAATAGACAATGAGGTACATCCTGGTAGCTAGGCTGAAAGACAGAAAGCTTTTGGCAGGTGTAGGTAAAAAAATATGTGTGGTCTTTCCATAAGTAATGTCAATTACCTGTACCTCAAGAGTATCAGATGGCAGTTTGTGTATACATAAAAGCTTAAGCTTGATCAATCATCAGTACCTAGCAACAGGCTTAAACACTTATTCTGTTGAAGAGTTTCTGAGACTATCTTAAATGTTAGACTAGGCCTTTTAGTTGTTTATTCATGTCAACATTAACGTCTGCTCACAGGAATGCCTCCAAATTCAGCATTAGACTAATCAAAACCTGAAACCTCTTGTACTTGAGGGTTGTGTAACACTTAATGTACCCCTCCTGTATTTTGCCAAGGGAGTCTTACAATGCCAGTTGTTTCCTGCTGAGCCTTTTCCTATATATCATTGTCCCTTCTGTCACCAAGGATGTGACCTGTATTCCTCCCTGATTTGCCAAGGCTCATCATTAGATCTTGATGACTTACAAACATTTGCAAGTGGAAGGGAGAATTGGTACCAACTGCAGATAAGAACAAAAGGGACTACAGGGGGTAAAAAATGGAGGGAGGAGAAGAAAGAGATGCTTTCTCTTCACCAGTTCTCACCTGCATGAACAAAAGTTATGCAAGCTGGTAGCGGGACATTTAAACAGCTGAACCCCCTGTTGCCATCTTTTCCCTCTCAGTGTCATGGGTATTGGACAGGCGCTAACTAGTCAGTGAGAACTTGATAACAAGTCATAAATCAAATTCAAATCGACTTCAGTGCACCCTTACATCTTCTTCAGTGACCCAATATTAAATTGATACGCAGCACCTACTGACAAGATAAATAAAGCTCGTCTGGCAAACAAAATTGGCTGCCCAGGCATGTTTTCCTGGGCAGAGGGTCAGCAAGAAAGGGTATAGTCTCTGACACTGGTAATTCTTTCCCTTGTTGTGTTGCTGTTTCTGCAGTGCCATGATACCTGTCATGGTCTGCTTCCTGCAGCTGGAAATTACTGCAGAAGCAGAAGAAGACACTGGCAGGTTGCCCCCTTACAAATGGCCCACAGTGCAGTAGCACTGGCATCCACAGCCTGTTAGGCTTGCAAATGGACTATTAGTAAAAGTCAGATTCAATATTTCTGGGAAAATACAATGTGTCTACTGTAGTCAAAGCCAGCATTTGTGAAAGGAACAGAGAACAGTCCATGAGAAGGCAAGCTAGAGGACATAATTTATTAACATACAAGTCTTTATTAGCAATTTCAGCTCTCAGTGGCTTCTGGTTGAGGAGTCACATTTCCAGACCAGAATGTGACATTTCAAGAGTTGTCCTTCTTGTTCAGCCTTATGTCCTTTTGCACAACCTTTCCAGTGCCATGCTTTTCTAACTCCCAAGCTTATCCCAGCTCCAAATAATCAAGGAGAAGTTGCAGCCTGAGCCCCACAGGTCCTGCTATGGGCTCAGAGAAACCTCTGAGGAGCAAGAGCTGAAAGCCATGGCTCTCCACTAATGCAGCCCATCAACTGACACACCCAAAGAGGGTCAGTTCTTTTCTCTGGTATTACTTTTTTCCTGGAAGGATTCTCCTTCTTGGGTTCCACAACAGTACTAAACTATTGTTTGAAGATGGGGGATCCAGGTATAGCTCTCTGGTACGGTAAAAGTATATAAACAGGAAAGCAACAGCTCTTAAGTCCCTGCTACAGGTAATAAACACCTGAGCATCATAAATAAATGGCTAGCAAAATTTTTCATTAGAAGGAGACAGTATCTTTTAATCAGTCTTGTTGTCAGACATTGTTGAAGTGTTTCACTTAGAGTTTTTGGAAAATAACCAGTCTGGGATAGGCAAATCAAATTTTTTAAGTTAACTGAAAGTGTTAAAGTTTGTTAATGTTACACAAAACTGAAAGGAGGAAAGTGGAAATACCAGTCAATCTTGAAAACATTTCAGTGCTATTAGCTCCATCTGTACCTTGACCATAATAAACATTTCCCTCATTTTGCATGTTTCTTTTCATGAAAGAAACCTGGCGTTAGCTTACTTCAAATTGATTAATTTTTTGTATATGGTAGTGGCTTCTGTCAGAAGAGATTTATTACATGCTTATCTTTTCTGGTTATTTAAGATCTACGTCATCCTGTTTATGAGATTTCCCCAGCAGGCTGTGAAGCAGTCAGAGCGAGCATGCAGCCACTTAGCTGGGAGAACTGGTGTGGGATGAGTCAGAACCGCGCTGTATCTGCAGCCTGCGCCTGTTCGGGATGAGGAACTGACTCCTGAGCCCAACCATCCCTGAGACATGCAGTCTGGAATATGGTGAGCTGCTGATATGCCAGTCTGGGATATTATTTTCTTGCAAAGATGAACCTTCTGTGATTAGCATTGACGATAATAGTTGGTATTCTGCACAGTTCTTTCTGTAGTGAACAGCAATATCACCAACAGAAGTAAGTATGAATTAAAATCCTATTCATTCCCAATAGCTGAAAGAGAAACAGAGCTAGGGGGTGAAACTCTTTTTACACACAGCTGTGAATTCAGAGTAAGGCTCTTTACTTTCTGTGAAGTTATTAGAAGGCCATAGGGATGCAGAATGGGATCGTACCTTTTTACTGCTCAGCGCTCCTCTCCTCTTCATTTGCCTTCCTGGTGGAGGTGGTGTTCAGAGGCCAGCAAATATCAACAAAGCAGTTATAGGCAGCAACTGCAGTTTGTTCCTATTGGATTGATGGGTGCACAGAAGCACTGGCAAAGCACATGGGATCTGCCCCACTATGCCTGTGCCTGTGTCTCTGCTCTGTGCAGTGGCTGCAGGGAGTCACTCGCCCTGCTGGAGCAAGAGGCAAGGGGCTGCTCCTGCCCTTGGGAACCCTGAGAGAAGCTTTTGCTGCTGAGTGAAGGCTATGGACCATACTATGGCACTGCTTCGCAAGGCTACCAAATATGTAGAATCCCTCACCCTGGGCAGAGATAGTTTCTTGGCTTTCGAGGGGTGTGTTTTGCTTTGCTATTATAACATTCTTTTCTTGGAATCTCTTTCTCCTCTGTGCATTTCAGAGGTTTGCATTTACATTGGGGTTTGGATTTATAGTCCTTATCCTAAGCACTATATTTACAGAAAGAGTACAAACACTACATTATCCTGTATAAACAGCTGGTTTTATTTGGCAAAGAAAAGTGATGTTTTCCACTGAAAACTAGGAATAGAAACCATGGGAAAATTTCTGGAGCTCAATCATCTCATCTATTCTCTACATTCCTATGGTACAAATCTGGGCTAATTTCAGACTGTCTTCAGTGGAATTGCACCAGGTTTGCAGAAGTAGCATTCAGATTAGTAGTTGACAGATCTTCTTGTTTAACCCCTATAAAGAAATAATTACTCCGTACTAATAGTTTATTGGGAATTTGGGCATCTCCCCCTAGATTTCAAGAATATGAATGGAAACTTAGGAAGATAATTTTTTTTAGTTATTTTCTTTTTTTTTTCTCTTTTTTTTCTTTTTTTTTTCCTTGAGAACTGCATAAATGATGAGTGGAGTTACACACTTTCAAAATTCCTCTCCAGCCATAGGGTCACCTTACAGCCTTCAATATTTATAAATCCATGGTTCCCCTAACAAAGAAGCAGTTTTTAAAATTAACTCCATGAAAATGAGAAACTTTCTGCTGATTGACCAAGCAGTACCCACAGAAATGCAAGCTAAATAAATCACAGTAAGAAACAGTGCTGTCCTGACATTTGTTTCCGCAGTAACAGTTCTCATTCTCAAGTCCTTTTCTGTTCCTTCCCATTTGCAGTGTCCCTTTCACAGTTTTGTGTAAGAAGGGCACTATAATATTTCAACATATTTTTCAAACAAGTTAGATGACTTACAAAAGTGCTATTTCCATTCCCTCTGTGCTGTTTTCCATTTTAGTTATTTTACGTTTTGAAAACAAACAAGGAGAGTAGATGACACAATGTATTCTAGACATTGTGACATCTTTATGGGTTTTCCAAAATTCTGAAAACTACTTATTGCAGAAACATTTTTTTTCAGAAAAAAAAGCCACAGCAGACATTTTGTAGAGAAGATTTTACTTTGAATTTTGATGCATAACTGCTTTACTACACTATAGACTCAAAAGACTGTTAAACACTGACAATTTGTAAGTGCTTTGAGTTCTCAGAAAAATAGAGTTGGACATGTTTCTCTTTGATATTTTAAGTTTCAAGTCTGAGAATGCTTTCATGATCCACAACAGCATTAAGGCACAAGAAAATGCCTGTTTGAAGCATTCACAGAGTGAAAGCTTGTTACCAAAGTGTTCCTTCTCACTCTAAATAAGTTGACAATTTGACCTGCTTAGTTGCTTAGTTATCTTGATATCTCAAAGCCTGCTGCTTTATTTTCATTTCAGCCAACACACCATTAAACACCGCTGTTCCCATGCTCGCAGCTCTCCCTAGATCTATGGTTCACTCTTTCCTGATGTGTGTGGGTTTAGCAGTACAATTTTATTGCAAGCCAGGAGGTGGAGCAGACACACAGCCTGGGCACCAGAGGAGGCAAAGCACAACCCTCACTCCCTGTCTGGCTGCTGCCTGTCCCTCTGCAGCAGGGCAGACCTGCTCAGGGCAGGGGAAGGCACCCCAGCACCAGGGGCTCCCCCAGAGGTTTGCAGGCTGCTGCCAGGGAGCTGCCTCTGGATCAAACGCTTGAAGCAGAGCTGCCTTTCCAGATAATGCCCTTAAGTTTTGGTCCTGTGTTAAGGGAGGGAGGGAGCGTGGAGAGTGGTGGGAGAGCAGTGTGTACATGCATGGATGGATGGCCTTGCACTGAGTGCCCATAATGAGCTGGCTGCCATGCTTCTTTATAACAATCAGTGGAACACATTAAGGTAACATGAGTTTGTTCCCCTAAATTTTACCGTCCTATAAAATGTATATGTGTCAAGACAGTAATTGCCAAGGCCTAAACCTTCACTCCTCAAGGAGAAGTGCCTGACTCTGCAGAAGCACACAGCATCTCAGAAGGGTGAAGACCTCTTTCACAGACCAGTAATTGGGACCTAATATGTCTTTTTAACTTTTCCCCAGCTCTGAAGAATTCGACCTGATTCTTCTCCTCAACATATCCTCTTGACACTCTCCATTCACTGGTTTCTCACTCAGTCTGATCATTGTTTATGCACACTTTTTTGTTGTCAAACTCTCTTGCTATAGCAAAGAGAATCTTGTAGTGCAAACCCCTGGTCTATCTCTGAGAGCAGCCTCAATAAAAATAAAAGAACTGAGTTGTATGCACCCATTTTGATTTTTGTGCACATAACATAATAAAGTAGCTAACCCAGGTCATCAGAAGAATTTGAAGAAGCAGTATCTTAACCCACCTTGTTGCATATGCCCCTGAGGCACCCAGCTTAGCTGGGCTTTAGCTGATAGTCACCAAAATTTTACATTCACTCTTTTACATTCAGCAGTATCACTGTTTTAAAAGGCTGCATGGTCCTTTGTGGAGCAAAAAAAATTGATGCTCCTCATCTGTGACTCTGGTACAGCCAATACTAGGTGTTTGCTTAAAACACTTTTTCAATAGCTGTATCTTGCAAATAGCTGTTGACTGGTGAGCTGTTACATTAAACCTGTTTGTTCAGTAATCTTAACTAGGCTGGTAAATACACAGTGTGTCACTCTATCCACATTATACTTATCCAAGGAAATCTTGCATGCTGCTGTAACTAACCTATATTTTGCTATATCTTAAAAGCTTACAGGAGATAGACCACATGGTGTCTTTTGTTCTTTGCTTAGATAATATTGGGCCGCTCACAATATGACCATAACATTTAATCAAACAAGTAAACATACTTCAAATGAATTCAATTTCCCTATAAATAAGGCCCATTAAACAAGTATGGGTGTTACAGCCATGATTTCATTCTCTATGTGGGTGACAAACTGTTTGAGCTACTATTCACATCAACAGCTGCTACTGAGTCAAACAGCCAAGAATGCTATTTATCACAGCAACATCCCCCAGCAACGCACAGGGGTTTCTGGAGACTGCTCCAGCTGTGGATTAAAAGCCTGTTCTCTCAAAATTTGTGTTTCCCAGAACTGGAATGGTGGTGAAGAGGCTCAGCTTCCTTTTGAGATGGTCTTTAAAAGGAAGAAGTGCCACTCAACCAGCAGAAAACAAACGAGTGTCCAGAGCAGACTTCTACCCAGTATGAAGGGACAAAGGTAGGAGAACAGGATTTTAAGAATATGTTTCTTCATATTTCCATTTCATTATATTTTAACCTCTGCAATTACATATGGAAGGGAAGCCTTCTGCTTTCTTCTTGAAAACTTCTTCAGAGTTCAACTCACTTGAACAGTTTGCCACATGTGTTTTGATATATTTAGTTTCCACGTAATGCAAAGCCACACACTTGATTTCAGTTTGCTCCATCCTTTGATTGGAGTTTCTACTTTCTTTTATTAAGAAAAAAATCTGAACAATGTGCCTGATTTTTTTTTAACAAAAAAGAAGTTTTCAGGGGAGATCACATTTCTTTCAGCTTAACAGTCTATCTATCAGAAAACAATGGAGAAGTTATTAATCCTTTAAATCTTAAGGAAAACTAGAGACTATATGTTAATTCTTTTTCATTGCCTTCATAGACTGTTTTAGCACAATTGTTTAATTTCTTTATACTTTCATACAGAACAAATGAAGTACAAAATCTCTGTGACACATTTACAATCTGAATGGGCTTAAAACCTTTCTAATGAGGCCCAGTTAATTGGTGTTTAATGCTTTCTACTGTGCAAATGCAAAATTTGAGTTAATACATATTCATCTGCTTTCTCTGTCTTGGGTGTAAATGTGCTGAAAGAAGGAAGAACAGGTAGGAAAAAAAAACATAAAGAGGCTGATAAAAATGGAAGGAAAAGGTATATGAAGTGATAATTGAAACAAGGTGAAAAAGAGCAGAGATGGTGTTAAATATTAGCAGGCAGAAGAAAAGAGGAAGTGAAAACCACCCCAAAGAGTACATAAATTTACTCAGACTCCATATGTCCCTCACTTCTGAGAGTGCCTTTGAGTGAACCTTGTCCCTGGCACTCGGGTGCCAGTGCCTGGCCCTGCTTGCAAAATCCCTGTATATAACACAGAGTATTGGTTGTAGCTGTCAGAGTTTTGCAAGCAATAGTTTTTTGTCTCTGTTCATTCGGCTTCCAGGGCTGTGGTGTGCTTGTAATACCATTTGGTTACCTATGGGAAAGACATTATTTTTGTATTGTGTTCCATCTGTAATAACCAGAGGCAACTAAATCCCTAAGCAAGTAGGTTAAATCAGTACTGGCTGAATTGCCATGTCAGTATTTTTCTGACAACCATTTTGTACCATATGGATAGTGCTACTGAATAGCATTTGGTACTGATCCTTCTTTTTCTTCACAATAACCATATCTTTCTGTTATTTAAAAGAACAGATTTTTCAACAATAAATATTACATGCCAAGTGCTTAAGTACTTTGATTAAAAGTTTTCATAAAAAGAGTGACATGACAAAAGGGACATGCTACTGCCTGCACAAGAGGACAGCAATATTTGTGTCCTTAGATGAAAACTAAACCTATGTTCTGAAAACATTTCTCTCCATTTTGTTTGTGCCTTAGCTAAAACCATATTAATATAACTGATACTCATAGCAATGCTAAACTACTAGCACTGAAAAATCTAGAGCTCGACAGAAAAAAATATTTGCTTATACATCAGATAATGTTTCAGATTAGTCAGATTCTTCCATTTTATTTTGTCAGCAAAAGGACAAAAAAGTTTTTTTCTCCTCTTAGATCTTTTCCTTACGTCTCTATTTACAGCTATAGCCTGCGAGAATTTTCCAGTAAAACTCGGTCTGTTCAGTCATCACTATCAGGATGGGGCTGGAGGAGAGGTCACGCATGGACTTCTCAACTTTAGCCTTCTGTTTTAGACTTGAAGGTTTTAGACTTATGTATTAGAAAAGAAGTTGAGTGAGCTTCAGAATTTAAAATTACTGGTTTTCAAGAGTAAAGTGAGAGATACAGAACTCCAACCAATATTGATGAAGAAGACTAGGACTGAAAACAGAAAGAGGAAATATTGAAAAGGGCTTCTAATCTGCCCACTTGACAAGGCACTACCCAGTGCAGGCCTCTAAGAGTCACAGCTATCCTGGTATGAGGAGACCCCATTATGCAGTTTAGTTCATCAAAGGAGATTCTCATTTCCAGGGAAGTCGGATGATAAAAGTGACATTCTGCTAAATGTAATTGTGAAATATTTTCATCCTTCATAAATAATGAAGTGCGAAATTCCTATGCCTCCAACTAAATGAAGGTGTTTACAATGCCCTTTTATTTTCCTCTCTGCAGCTCCTCCCATCCAGAAAATGGAAAATCAGTCTTATTTGCACTTCAGAATTAGGAAAAACAGTACTTGTGCTGCACACTTCAGTGGACTTGAGACCCCAGTAAGGATGCAATTGTGCTGTGAATCCGTAAATGGCTCTTGCATAAGGAGCAGCTGGTCAAACAGTAGCCGTATTTCCATGTACATCTTCATGGTTTGCATCATTCTGGCCACACTGGTTGGAAATTTGACAGTTATCATCTCAATATCACATTTCAAGCAGCTCCACACGCCTACTAATTTCCTAATACTTTCAATGGCTACCGTGGACTTCCTGCTGGGATTCTTTGTCATGCCCTGCAGCATGGTGCGCTCTGTTGAGCACTGCTGGTATTTTGGGGAGGTCTTCTGCAAGATCCACACAAGCACGGACATTATGCTGAGCACAGCTTCTATCTTCCACCTTTCCTTCATCTCCATCGACCGTTACTATGCTGTGTGTGACCCTCTAAGATACAAATCAAAGATAAATACTTTTGTCATCGTGGTCATGGTGTGTATAAGCTGGATGGTGCCTGCTGCTTTTGCTTTTGGGATGATCTTTCTAGACCTGAACTTGAGAGGGGCAGAAGATATTTATAATCATGTCCACTGTGCAGGAGGATGCTTTCTCATCTTCAGTGAAACTTCAGGCATTGTGGCCTCCGTAGTGTCTTTTTACATCCCTGGGTTTGTTATGCTGTACATCTATAGGAAAATATACTCTGTAGCCAAGAAGCAGGCAAGATCCATCGATGCAATTAGCAAAAAAAGGATGCAATTTGAAATGAAGCACCACATTTCATTCTGCAGAGAAAGAAAAGCTGCTAAGACTTTAGGCATAATAATGGGAGTGTTTCTCATCTGCTGGACTCCATTCTTCTTCTTTACAGCTACCAATCCATTTATGAATTACGTGATACCTCCTGTTCTCATTGATGCTTTGGTTTGGTTTGGCTATTTAAATTCTACACTTAACCCAATTGTTTATGCATTTTTTTACATGTGGTTTCGCAGGGCATTGAAGGTTATTCTGTTTGGAAAAGTTTTTCTACCAGACTCTTCCAGGACTCATTTGTTTTCAGACTAACATATTTGAAATGGTTGGATTCAAGGTTTTGAGCTTTTTCCTGGAAGGTGAACTCCCAGATGTAAGAGCTGTGAAGGAAGGAACATCTATTTGTTCGCCTATTTACTATTAAATTTAATTTGAGTAGATAAGCAACCATTGTACTTTACATACTCTTTCATTCCAGGCTGGGTTTTTTATGTGGTGTTTTGAGTATGTCTATTTATTTGAATGTACAAAAGAGCAAGACTTCAATTTAAGAAATTATAGCAGTTTATATCCCTGATCTTCATAGTTAAAAACTCTTCTGACACAACAGATTAATTTATTGAACAAGGTGTGTTTATATTACAATATTTGTGTTAATTTGTGTTCTCCTCTAGAAAGAGCAGAAAAAACCTTTTCCTTTTAATATCTTGGCATCTTTGGCTCATAACCCAGGTCTCTCTAAGTTTTATCCTTCACTTTTCACATGTGTGCATCAATAATCATCCATACCTGCACACTCCATGGAGGGAAGGTGAGACAGAGAAAAGTTGTGCTGCTCTTTCTCTTTCCATTTCAACTTGTCACTTATGAGTTGGTCACTTAAAGGCTTTTCTGCTTAATGAGGTCAAAAGCATGTTTAATGAGATCAAAGACAAGAAAAAATATGACGTCTCAGTGAAAAACAATTGCAAAAAAGCTGCATTGCCCCTGAGAATGCCAGAAAATTATGTCTATCTAATGAATGTTTAGATATGAAACATTATTTGCTACTTTGCATCTTAGAGAACTTTTCCTTTTAGCTTGGACATATTGTTATTTTGTCTCATGACAATGCTGTGACAGCTTTCGAGGAAAGCATACAGAGAATTGTGACAAAATCCTGTGGTTGAACTCAGCAGGATTTTGAAGGAACAGTACTGGAAGTGGGCAGGAAATTATCAGTATCTGTGAAGAAACCATGGAGAGAAATTGATGACACTGTACTAAAGTTGCAGCTATATTCAGCAGTATGTCCTCCATTGATGTTCCTTGTAAAAGTGCATCATATTGTCTTTGTTTTCTGTACTTTGTAGAGCACTGAAGCCCTCTGTGCTGAAAAGCTTAAAAATTAAATGATGATACATTTCAGCAGGGAAAAGTATCAGCATCTGAGATTGTCTCTTTTACTGTCTAATTGATATCTTGTAAAGCATGCACTCTCTAAAATGGCATAACAAGGAACAATAAACATACACCACATCAGCACTTCTGCTGTGGATCCTTGCTAATGGCAGTATGACTGCTTTAATACTTAATCTAACAAAAATAAAGCAAGATAAAGAAATTGTGTTTCTGATAAATAATGGGTAATTCTTTTCTTCCTTTATCCCCAGTGAGTCTGGCCCTGCCAGAGCTAATATTCTCATGCTCAGTGTTACTTTCTGAAATAAAATGCATGATAGCTTGGACACTTTGTTCTCACTTGAAGTAACAATTTCAGAAGTACTACCAGGTGATACCTCCTTTCATCTGGTTGTATTTTAGATTGAAGGAAAGATAGATCCTCTATGACAAATGGTGCCCATTTAAGGCATTTTAAAATATATTTAGTAAGATCAGCACATATTAATTAGTCCCTTCAAGAAGTCAATGAAGTTGTTTCTTTCCCTTTATTCCTTATAGCCCATCTCCCTGAAAATCTGGAAACATAACAGTGTTTCCAGACAATTCCAGCTCTATCAGAGTTTACAGTTGGTAATTTTCTTTTCATGAATTTTTCTGGCATCTTTCAGGAATTGTTTTCTGGTTGCAGGAGTAGTTTGTGAATGAGTTGAATCCCAACTTGCTTGCAGGACAGACTGCAGTTCAAATAGAGCATGTCCCTGCAGGCAGTACCTAGACCTTATTGCAAAGCTAATTCTTATCAACCCATAGAAACCAGTCACACTCCTGAAGTGAGAAAAATTGTGGATAAAGACAGTTGAGTAGAGCAAAAGTCATGCATGCAAGTAAAGCAAATTAGAGAATTCTTCACTACTTCCCATCTGCAAAGCAGATCTTCAGCCATTTCAAGGAAAGCAGGACTCCACCATGTCTAATGGTTACTTGGGAAAACAAACACCATAACTCCCAACATCCCAGTTCCTCCTTACTTGGGAAAACAAACACCATAACTCCCAACACCCCAGTTCCTCCTTCCTCCCGCAAGGTTTTTATTGCTGAACACAAAATCACATAGTATAGAGTATATCTCTCAGCTGGGTTCAGATGTCCCCTCCCAAATTGTTATGCATCCCCAGGCTGCTCAAAGAGAAGACCTTAATACTGTGTAAGCACTGCTCAGTCTTAGCTTAAATGGGGGTTGTGTGTGTGTTATCAACATTATTTTAATCACAAATCCAGAATATAACACCACACCAACTACTATAAAGAATATTAAGCCTTTCCTAGTCAAAACCAAAACAGAAAGGGCATCCAAACATTATGGCTGCTTAAGATCACCATAGTCTATTTAGTATAAGTGGAAAGAGCAAAAAAAATTCAGTGTACAGATCAAGAATTCTGTGGGCAATCCAGTCTAACCAAGGTATCACCAAAATTTATTCTCTACAGAAGAAGGAGTTTCCACTTACAGATTGCTGGTGACCCTCACCAACACCTAGAAGTCTGTCCTCCTTGTTCTTGATAAACTAAAATATAAGCTGGCTTTGTGCATGGTCCATCTCGAAAAGTTTCAGAAATAATTTTTTTCTCTTGTGTCCTATTACCTAAGGTGGCACTTTCCCAAAGAGCCTCTTACCTTCTATTTACAGAGAGCCTTCTCTAGCACAGTGACTGTAATGAAGTCCCAGGTTACTTTCTTTCATTAGCTCTAATCATAGGCAGCACAAAGCTATTTCCCAGTGTGAGGGTGATGTGCAAATGGCATGTGTTAATGAGGCCACAAGGACTCTATTTGAAACCAAAACATGGATAAATTAGGAAAGCATAAGAAAAATGTCTCATACTGGTGTCCAATCAGATTATGAGTTAGGTCTAGTGGAGCAGAATATACCTTACTGCAACCTCAAAGTATCATAATGCAAATGAAGTGCAAAGAGTATTGTCAAATTCCTTATTAATTAGTGACCTTGTTAAACACTTCCCAGATGGCTACCTTTTGCAAAACAAACTATTACCCTGTGGGTGATTTCAAATGTTTTAACTTCTCCAAAAACCTGTGCAAATCAATTACTCAAGCATGATGAAAGGCTCTCTTTCACCAGTAAACTCATGTCTGTTCCTTTTGTCACCAATGAGGATCATTTGCAATGTTACCTTCTTCCCATGCTTTGTACAAAACTGACAGCAAGTTTGAGAGTCCTGAACTGCTGCTTGTAACCTGCCTTAGTGCCTCATGTTTTGGTGTAGCACCTCATGCATGGTGGTGCCACCTGTGTCCAAATCTCATGGTCTCCCAGATACCAGAAGCAGGAGGAAGGGAAAAGAAGAGGAGCATCAGCATTCCAAGCCGGACCCTTCTAGAAGAGTCACAAAGGAAAACATCACACTAAAATGGAATATTTTAAACTCATAGATAAAAAAATACATTAGTGAAGTGTTCAAATAGAAAAATCTAGCCATCAAAATGTGTAAATATTGTGAAGTGTATGACTTCTTAAATCACTAACTCATCTAGGCAGTGCACACTGTGCAGTCTCTGTCCTCTACAATGCCATTCAACAAGGGAGGAAATACTGGATACAGTCAGACATAAGACACAGTGTTCTGCAAAATTCTTCTACTTCTGCAGATTTTCTGGTCATCTTCATTATCTATAATACTATTTCCCCCCACCACACTTAAAGACTTAATTCAGAAAAAGACTATGTCTACCTGTAAGCCCTTTTTGACTAATCTGTTTTCAGTAGACTTAGACTAAAGTTTATTAATTTCTATGATGAAACGACTGACCTGGCAGTCAAGGGGAGAGCAGTTGTTATGATTTACCTAGTCTTCAGGAGGGCTTTAACACTGTCTCTCATAAGGTTTTATAAAGAAGGTAATGAAGTATGGGCTGCATGAAAGGACAGTGAACTGAAAACTGACCAGGCCCAGAGGGAGCCCCCTCATTGGCACAAAGTCTAGTTGAAGGCCAGCAGCTAGTGATGTCCCCTAAGGGTTAATGCTAGGGCCAATCCTGTTCAACAGCTTCATTAATGGTCTGGATGATGGAGCAGAATGTACCCTTTCAACCTCAACAATTCAGTGATTCTGTGATTCTACGAAATTCAATTCCCATAATATTTACTGAGTCTTGCATAATGTTACATGGTCATGCATAACCATGTACATTTGATTTCCTAGTTTGTAGGTTTTTTAATAAGATCATTTCACCTTCATGCTTTAAATCCCACTAGCTGCCTGGGTAATTGAAAATGTTTCTATGAAATTATTATATAACAGCCTTTGTAAACAAATTAATTTCTTAAGAGGCTGGATCCACAAGTAACTTAGACAATGGGAGCTCCACAACCTGCTCCTAGAAGTCTCGACTTCTTATTTCCCATAGGTATAGGATAAGTCAATTTCCTTAAACACTAGCATAGCATACAGACTAAAAACTATCTGTCAGTTAGAGAGGGATCACTGAAAAGAGAATGCATCCCTCTTGGACTTCCTCATTTACCAACAGGAGAAAAAAATTCTTTGAGAAAACTCAAACTTGTCTTTTGTTATTGTTACTTTAGTGAAGGTAGCCCAGAGGAATAAAATTAGTTACTAATAAATAATAAAATAGTTTTCTTCAATCAGTGTTTAAGCCCAACATGAAAATAATGAGGCACAACATGACTTGTGTCTACCTTAAGTCACCAAAAGAGCTCTCCTATACTTGAGGGTAAAGGAATTAATAGAGCAAACAAAAATAATGGTGTTGGGAATACAGACACTTGGCTTTCTTTATCTCCTGTTGGTGTAAATTGCATACATATGTTTAGCTCAAAATCTGCTGGGAATTAAGTATAATATAATAAAAGAAAAAAAAATCCCCATCTTTCATTAATCCGAGCCAGGCTACGGAGGGGATCTGCCTGTTACCCACATTGCAGTTTTTCAGGACAAGAGCAAAACAGAAAAATGTCTACTTAAAGAATTGATTTATGGTATTATTAAGAAATGCAGGAAGGATTAGCCTATGAAACTGGCTGCCCATATCTGTTTTTAACCTTTTGATATGCAATTTCTCTGTTTTCTTCATTCCAGGGTGACACCTATTGGAAAAAAGATCAGTGGTCTGAGCTGCTTCCCATATTCATTTTAAGTGGTTCAAACTGCTGTGGAGAAGAGTATCTCTTTCTGCTTCTATTTCTAAATTCACCCTTTGTCCAAAACAAATTATCAGGAAAAGAGGTGAAAGAAATGTTTTCCCCAGAAAAATGAAAGGAATTTTTTACCCCTTGAAGCCATTCTCTAGGATATTCATTTTTAACTACTGCAGCTGGACACATTCTATTACAGGAGATAAACCTCAACCTGTCTCCACACCCTTTTAGTCAGTGGGATTACAGTGATAGAAAACAAGTGTGTATGTAGGGACAGAAAAGGATATTGCTTATTACACTAATTTTACAATTGATTTTCATCAGATGCTTCCATTGCTGGTACTTTGTGGTGCACAGCAGGTGAGTTTAGCAGCATAAATAATTTGCTAAGTGGGTGTTTGGCAACTGATTTTTGACTCTTAAGATCAACATCTGCTTGAGTAGCTCATTGACTGAAATCTTCAAGAAAAGTGAGCCATACCAGCTCATATAAAATTTCTCCTACAGAAAAAACATCAATACTTGTATAGGACATATAAGCCCTATATAATATTTTTGGACTGAAAAGACTTGAGGGGTTTCCTTTGTCTGTGCATGTTTTTCTTCTATCACTTTAAATTTACGATTATTATGATGTATACGAAGTACAAGAATCAAATTTCACAAAATGCTCCAGATAGCAAATAAAATGTATATTATCATATAACTTAGTTAATTTAAGAGGTAATTAAGTTTTCAACTCTTCAACTTATCTCTTTCAACTTTCAACTGCTTTAAGTATTATTTGCAATTAATTTTAAAATAGCTTCCAGTTACTAAATTTCATGTAACATTTCAGAATAATAATTGATTGTAGTTGATCCCTATTTAAACCAAGAGAAAATTTGCCTCTGTATTACTGCATTTCATTTAGTTATGCAGTTCATACTTTCATACTCTTGACTTACTTTATCTTGTATTCTCTTGTTAGGATTTGGAACATTTTTGAAAACTAAACCTGCTGATGGAACTGCTCTTTCAAAAGAAAAGTCTAATAAAGGATTGATTATGCTTTCTCCAAGTATCTCAAAGGATTTGACTGATTTCTCTGAGTTTGGGAACAGATCCTGTCCTGAGAACTTTAGGTCAGCAGGAATACGAGGGGTAATGTATTTGTTCATAGCAGCAGTCTTCATTCTCTGAGAATTCCCATCTTTGGGAATCTGGCCATAATCGTTTCCATCTCGTATTTCAAGCAGCTTCATTCTCCAACCAATTTCCTCATCTTATCCATGGCTGTCACAGATTGCCTGCTGGGCTTTGCCATTATGCCCTACGGCATGGTGAGGTCTGTAGAGAACTGCTGGGTTTTTGGGATTATATTCTGCAAGGTTCATTACAGTTTTGACTTGATGCTGAGTTTAGCTTCCATTTTCCATCTTTGTTCCATTGCCGTGGATCGGTTTTATGCCATCTGCCATCCTCTGCATTACTCCAGCACCATGACTGTCACAGCCATCAAAGAAATCATGGCTGTGTGCTGGTCAGTGCCTGCTGCTTTTGCTTTTGGTGTGGTTTTCTCAGAAGCTTATGCTTCTGGAATTGAGGGCTATGAAATGCTGATTAAATGCTCGGGCTTGTGCCCAATTGTGTTCAACAAACTGTGGGGGGCTTTTTTATTTACAGTTGGTTTATTTGCTCCTGCTTGCATTATGATAGGGATTTACGTTAAAATTTTTACGGTCTCCCAAAGGCACATATCAGAGTTGAGCCCGGCACACAGACTCTCAAAAAATAATAAGAAACATGAGCTCTCTAAGAATAAGGACCGGAAAGCTGCTAAGACGTTGAGTATTGTTATGCTGCGTTTCTTAATATGTTGGTTTCCTTGTTTTTTTGCAATCTTAATTGATCCATTTTTAAATTTTTCCACTCCTTTACCTCTGTTTGATTCTCTAAACTGGCTTGGGTATCCAAATTCTTTCTGCAATCCATTAATATATGGATTTTTCTATCCATGGTTCCAGAAAACATTTAAATATATCTTAAAAGGCAAAATATTTAATCCCCATTTTCGTACAATAAAAATTTTGTCTGAAGATCAGTCACAGTAATAAATTCTACTAGTGAGAGTAGCTCTAGAAATGAAGAAGAAACAGTAGATTACTGAATATTCATGTTTCAGTATGCGTACAAAATGAATTTTATCAGTCAGTCCTGTGGTGTTCTTCTTAATTTCAGAAATTATTTATATACAGCCCATAAACTCAATATTTCATCTAATACTGTATTTATGCAGCTAGTCTTTCTTTCGATTCACTCATAATAACTGTAAACTGAATGTATTCCAGCTTCATATAGTGAGAATTTGTCCCCCTTTTGTGAAGGGGGCATTAGCAGGTGTATAGTCTCCTGCTATTCCCAAGCAAAAAGAATGGGAGTGTAACTTTGGCTTGAAGTTGATCTTTTCCCCTGAAAACAATAGAATCAGATTTTCACCCCTTCACCAAGTGCTTCGTACTTGGGAATGAGTACTCAGGAGTACTCAGGAACCAGAGCATGGCTCACACTTAGCCCTGTGCTTGTCTGGTTTGTTTAGCTGTCAGGCTCCAGATGGTATAAAATATGCTTGCTGACAGCTCTGCGCATCTTCGCACTGAACTGGAACCTCTAATTTAGATCCTTGCTTTGCTGGTCTCCCTCTGAAATCAGAAAGAGGCTCTGTCAGCATTCAAATCAGTTACATGTTTAAAGTAAGCTTAACGGAGTTGTCTTTACTGAATGCAGCCACTGCAGTGTTTTCATTGTGAACTGTACCTCTGACTAACCTTTTGCACTACACCTACAGTGTGTATTCTACCATTATTAAAGAGTGACTGCCAACAAGCCATCCAGGATTATCCACTTGTTGGCCTATCACATCTGCACTATCATGCCAGGCCAGTGATGACTTCTTGTTTTGTTAACTGAAAACTTTTTAATGGATCTGTGGTAACACGAACACATGCTCTTCTGGATCTGGAGAATTGCAGTTTCATGTCAACCCTGAAACACTTAAGACAGCAAGGATCTGAGACGTCACAGACTTGTCTGAGGGGTTATATAAGGCTCTCACCTGTCCCAACAGAAACATAAACCCCAAGGTTTATGACACAAGTACATTCTTTGTGCACAGTTGTCACTCGTTGAACAGCCAGACCAGGGAAAAGAGCAGGGCTGGATGCAATAAACATTTTAGGAAAGTGAAAAATATGTTGTCCCATACCATTGTTCCATGCATGCCTAGGGAGACTCTTGGATTAAATGCAAGGGCAGCCACAGCGGGGAGAGTTAGAAACTGAGCAGGAGGTTGCTTACAGCCAGTGACTCAGCCCTGGAGAGCTGGACCTCCAGCACAGCCTAGCCCTGCCTTTCAGAGTCTGTGCTGTTGCCTCAGGTTTGACTAAACTCACCTTAATCTGGTTTTGCTCCTGGTTTTGCTCCTGCAGTGTGTTGCTGGGGGCCAGCTCTCTGGGGAAGCAGCCCCCTTCACACAGCACCTTAGTGGTCAGGGTGCCATCTGAGACGTCTCCAGGAACTTTCTAGTTCTGCTTTTGGAGCTGAGCCATGTGAACACAGTGTTTGGGGTGATACATGGAGCCTGCAAAGTGTCAGCAATGGCAGGGAGAGGCAAACTCTCTGCAGCAGAGATGGTGTTGCAGCCAGCTGTGACAGATATTATCTGCATGCAGCTCAACCTGGCTTCTTCAGAGAAATTTGCACAGCATTAGATTTGTCTTTTCATTAAAACTAGTCCATGATGGGTTTTTATTGAAAGTTAACAAATTATATATGGCTCCTGATGTTCTCCCAGTAGTGAGACTATGAGTCAAATGATGGATCACAAAAAATTATATATACACTAGACTCAGAGACAACTACAGATCCTTTTTAAGTGTCTTCACAATGTTTGCTGCCAGCAGTATTTTCCACAGTACTCTTCTATTTTGCAGAGTTTAAATCCCTTCTGTTAGTTGCAAAAGAATGTGCTACATTAATGTTAGGCGTCTGAGTCTCTAAATACACATTTAGGTGTTTCAGAAAGCTCTTCCAAGTATTAAATGTCTAGCTGGTGACACACAACGCAATTGGAGGCCTTTAAGTAATGATTAAATTACTTCATTAACATACGGCATAAATAATTTAGAGCAAACCCAATACATCTCCTACAGTGACAGCTTTTGTCTCAGATAGCACAACTTCAGGGAACAATATTGACCTGTCTGTGAGGTGTCAGTGTGTCATGTCCTTCTGCGTGTTCAGTGTGTGCCCTTGGATGTTAAATGAGTATCTACTCAGCTACGTTCGCTAAATGACTTGCAACCTGTCAGTAGGTCTTTAGTAGTTCTTCTGGCCAAGGGCTCTTGCAGATCTGTCAGATGGTGGGATTTGGCTCCTCAGCAACTTTGTGGCATGCCATGTTGTTCTCCCTGCTGTTAAGCTTGATGCTGCTGCTAAACTTGTTGCTAAAAAATACCCCACTGCTTGGCACAAAACCTATTTATCAGAATAAAAGGGATTTTTTTTTTCCTGTGGACCACACCTATTGGTACATAGGAGAACCTGAGTGTCTGTGTTGGGTTTTGTTTTATTTTGGGGGCAGGGGGTTGTTTTTTTTCCTTAAACATATGCATTAATCTACTTTTCTGCACTATGCAGCGGACTGTTTTAGCATGAATTCTGGTCTGCATCAATTCCAGACAGTGTTCTTATTCCTCAGGGTATCCACCAGAAGGGTTAGGATGTCTTGATTCCAGCAAGAGCTGACATTGCCTTCAGAGGAAGGACAATTCTGGCTTCAGGAGGAAGTCTGAGCTTCCACATCCAGGCAAAGTCCTCAGTCTGAGAGTATTTCCATGGTCTTTTTCCTTTCTGGTACATCCCAGTTTGAACATGCAGGACACCTAGATGTGGTTAAGAGTCTCCCACCCAGGAAACCTGCACTCATCTTCCCTCTTGCAATGCCTCAAACAGCAGCATTCAGAGTTCTCTTCAAAGCCAGTGATTTTATTCAAAACGTGCTATATTTTTACTCTCAAATGATTTGCAGCTCAGGAACTCGCAGGTATAACTGCAGTGCCTGCTTGTGGTAAGAACAGTTAAATTCTATATATTTTTTAATCTTTTCCATCACAGTCTAAATATTGAGGAAGGATTTTCTACCCTCTTGTGGAGTCCACAGGCAAAAGCAGCTTTAACAAAAAGGGTTAGCAACACCTTATATAAAGACAGGGGTAAAAAAAGTTAAATACTTGGGCTGCAAAAACACCATTTGATGAGAAATAGATTGCTTTACTTTTGGCAAGCTCAGTGTTGATTTTTATTTTACACCTCAATAGTGCAGAGCACTTAACAAATATTTAGAAAAAAGTTCCAAAATTAATTCTTCAATATTTAAATAAAAATTTTTGGTTTACAGGCATTAATTTTTCTACTCAAAACTAAAATAGGCCAAAGTAGTCAGATAAGTTCAGGTAAATTAGTGCTCAGTAGCATCCATTTTTCAGTTACAATGTTTTTTAACAAAAAAACCCTACAACATTTTAATCAGCTTTATTGAAAATTAAGGAAAGGAAAGTAACTGTTCCAAGAAATTGCTGACAAAAGGGCATATACAGCTATAGCAGTAATATATTACAGCAATTTATTTATTTTTCTGTTTACATAGCCTAATCAAATTACCTTGCTTCTGGATCAGTTGTGTGTCAGCCTTCATGGCTGCAGCAACAACAGAGCATTGATGAAGCTTTACAGCAAGCACTGACATTAAAAAGGATGTGCAGTTTCTCAAAAGACAACCATGAATCTCTTTAGCTGAATATAAACCAAGAACATTCCAGTTTTTCCTGTAAAATAGAGGAATGTTTTCACTTTTATTTTTAATTACTCATTTCCACCAAAATGCAGAATGGAGAAAAAAGACTCAAAGAAGGGATTATGTACTAAAGAAACCTTTTTCCTCAAGAAAACTTTCCCTGACAGATCTTGTTCTTCAATGTGTAAGTTACTATTTTATCTAGTTTTCTTCCCCAAGACTGACTGTGTTGCAATATCTTGTTGAATACTTCAAGTTGCCAAATCATGGCTTCATTCAGCCTCTGGAGTTCACAGCTGGTGTAGTATTGTTCTGACTTTGTTACGATTTCAGGTCCCAGAAATGCAAAGCATGAGCTTTGCCCCTGTGCTAGGTGCACATTCACATGTGGAACCATCCTGTCCAAAATGGTGGGAAATATGTCTATGAGTGCTTCCATCCATCATCTCCAGAAATCCACTCTCCCACCAAGTTTCTGGTCTGCTTCATGGTCAAAACTGACTTTTCTTCTGTGTCATACTATGGCCCACAGCACAGCCAGCTCCATGAAATCATGCCAGTACCTTGGGGCTCTCTCCTGCAAACTCTGCAATTGTGTGTAGCACCTCACCTTCCTCTTGGATTTCTCTCTCTTGACTCTGAATTACACCATTTTTCACCCATTTCATTAAATCACCAAAATCACCATCCCTGTGAATTAAGTATTTTTCTTAGATACCTTGTCAATTTTATTATTGTTCACCTTTAGCTTGGTTTTCTCAGGCTTAAAAATGAACAGGTTTGTTTAGTTTAGGTTTTGTTTCTTTGCTGTTGTTGTTGGTTCATTGATTGGCTTTGTTGTTGTTCTTGACTGCCTTTCTCCAACAGCTGAAATTCTTTACTAAAGACTTGTGCAATGCCACCTTTTGGATGGATTATTTCAGCTCTGCCTATAAGTCTATAATTTATGCTTTATCATTTGATTAAAAAAACTTTGAAAATAGCCACTGCAGTTACTGTACTCAGACTGCAATTTTCAGAGTACTCTACTGCCTTCCCATTCTATTCTTTATAAATTAATTAGCAGCTCCTGGAATTCCTTTCAGAAAAATTTGCAAGTATTTATATAGGTTCTTTTATATTTTCAGTATTTACATTTACTGCACATACAGTAACAGATAACCTATGAGTGGACTTAGATACAGCAAGATAATACAATAGCCTAAGAAACGTTGTGCCAGATTCTAGGAAAAGACCCAACACACTGAAACATGTACAGGATACATTATCCAGATTCTCTGCTGTGGGTAGAGACTCACAAGTTACAGGATCAAGACACGGAAGAACCATTGTATCCATGAGTCAGTGGAAATACTCATGCTTAAGTCACAGGAGGCAGTTATCATTGTCTGAAAATTAGCACCCCAGTCACACCAGTCTTTCCAAATTAACTAGGAAATGAGAATGGAGCCAAAACTTTTTCCAACTGAAAACACTTCCATTATCTTTACCTATTCACGGGACTGCAGACATGGCAAACCAACCTCAGCCTGCTTTTATAAATGTAATTTCTCATTCAGTAGCTGAAAAATATTTTAAATGTGGCTTGATTTATAGTATGATGGTCTACTTTTGGAAAAACTGCCTGCCTTTCCATGTGCTGCAGTGCACTGCCTCTGAAAATAAGTTATCCTCTTGGAAGGTAGGTACATTTCCTCAGAGAAATTAAAGGTTAAACTTTCAAAAAGGGAATAAATGTAAGTAAAAACCCTATCATATTCGTCAAAGATTTAATGGGCAAAGCTTCTGCTCTGTATCCCAGTGGTTACTGCACTGTGCCCCTTCCCCAAAGCGGGGATGCCAAAGTGATGGCTGGGTGCTGCCATGGAGCTCTTCTAGTGTGTGAGAGCAGAAGGAAGCTGACCCTATTTGATGAGGAACATTCTGGTGCCTCTGGCTTTTCTAATATTATAGGCTGATCATTTTTTTTTAATCAGCCTATGATAATAGTGATAGGGATTTTTATTTCTCTCTGTGACAATTTAGCAGAAATCAATATCCAAGCAACGTGACCAGCAGTGCAACATAGTCCACTCAGGAAGGAAGAAAATGTGTCTCTACAGAGTTGGAAAATTATGTTTAAAGTCTGTGGAGTAGTCCTGGACCAGAACATCACCTCTAATCCCACAGATTCACCACTGGACAAGCAAGAAAGGAATGGCAGGCAATTATATTGGCCATTTCTGCTTCCTTTGGTGGAAATTGCCAGGAGTGAGTGGTATCTGCCCAGCCTAGGACCAGCAGTCTGGCTGCAGGTCAGGTGCCTGTGACCAGCAGAATATGGGTGATGCTCTCTCCTGACCTTTGCCCAGGACAGTTCTGCCCTTTTTCTACTACTAAAATATTTCTCAGTGTAAAAAGGCAGCTCTACATGGGCCATATCCAAGTGGTTGAAGGCCGTTTGGTGCATTCCATTGCCTGGACTAGTCGGTGGCTTCTATTTCACTATATTAATTCTTCATTTATTTTGTTCTGCCAGTGCTGTGAAGGATGCCACCTTACCTTCCCCACTCCCTTCCTTTTCTATCAACTCAAAATAGTTTAAGTTTCTAATTTTTCTTCTGAAATGTGAATTAACAAGTCCTGTTAACACCTTGCTTGTTTTGGTGAGATTATTCCCAGCTGACTTGTGTTTTGCTCCCTGCAAACAAAAGCAAAGTGAATTGGGAACCCTGCAGAAGGGCTGTATTGTTGGTACCTGCAGAACTCATGTGCAGTTTTGGGACTACTTTTAACACTTGTTATTAATTAATTCTTCTGCAGGAAACTGTTGAACCACAGGCTGTCACATTCAACTATTCAACTCTTCTATGTGTATTTTGATGTTTTCTATCATATATTTTGTAATTCCTCTGCTTCATCACTAATTACTAAAAAACTGCTCTTGGGGGTCACAAAAAATTATGAAATAGAATGCTTTGAATATGATGAACAATTGGATTTTTCACTTTAATATGAAAGTAATATCTGCAAATTTGTCATAACTGGAAAAAGAGACAAAGGATAACAAGATCATTAAACTGAAAAAAGGAGCATTTTCTTTTGTATTAAGATAATCCTAGAGTTAAGTAAATATATGAGTTGTTAATTTCAAAGATAAGAGACAAAATATCTGAATTTCTTATTTTTATCAATATTCTGAACTAAATTATCCTTTCTTTAATCCTTCTCTAATTCTTCAGCTGACTAATTTGGACAAAGATGCTACAGATGGGGAAAGCAGTGATTTTTTTTCTCTCTGCAATAATTTTTAACATGGTTTAAGTTGCCACAGTTAATTTACAGAGGTACAGTTTCTAAAGCTGATGATATGGAGGTGTCCTACATGAATACTTAAATGGATACAACACAGATCAATATAACTAGAAGCAGGGAAACATAAAAGCAGAAGTTGCATAGAAATAGGATGCAGCAGGTGGAGGAATTTGTTGTGAGTACTTTAGACTAGAATTTTCTGGCTACAAAGCTTAAGGTCAAGTCTTGCCATTTGTGCAAGGAATATGAAGAGAAATTACACACCATATCCTATGGGGTCTCCCTGTCTCAGATGTGGGGTGTGCTGCACCTAGCAGGATCTTAAATGGAACTGAGAGAGTATTTACTCTACAAACATCCCTACCACTCTGCATTAATGATAAAACACTCAACCAACTTCTTCAGAGGTGTTCACTGCTCACTTTGCTAAGGGAGAGCAAAAGCCAGCACTATGGGCTATAATACACCTGATGGAAGATGTGAGATATGAGTGTTCTGTCTCTGTGTAGGTCATTTTAGTAAGCCCAGAGCCTTCTCAAAATGTTGTATTCTATTTAAAGATCCCAGATAGGCTCTTTTGATAGCTGTGAGGAAAAAAATATTCACAGCAAAGGGGCACAGATGATGGCCCTTTTAGAAAATCAATAATCCTCTGAAATTGTCTTGTTCTATTTTAAGGACCTCAGATTCAGAAGTTACTTAAAGGTATTTAGATCTTAGAGGTTATGTGCAGCAGTTTCAATAAGAAAAGATGTTGGCTATGCATGACTTCACTTCAGATTGTACTGTATCAGATAGCACACAGTCTATTTTTGGGGGGTTTTCTGTGGATTGCTGGGCTGCATAGCACATTCAACAAAAGTTCAGTTTGAGACTGTACCCAGCAATTTTGTTTGAAGAAGGAAGGGTAAAGAGAAGGAACAGTATGATAGGCATTTTAAAATTTTGTGATAGCATTCTTAACTATGTAAGTTAATGTGGGTTTAAAAGCTCTTCTTGTTCCAAAGTAGAAAAATGCAAGTTGTCATTATTTGAGCTTTCTCTTAATAATGAACTGATCTCTTTTTCCATGAGCAGACGAGAAGAGAGGAGAAAAAATAAAAACACTATAAGAAAAAACAGCTATAGAATGCATGCAGCTAATAGCAACAGACTACCAGATGCCTGACAGCCTGTTGAAAAGTGGTCAGTTTTTCACAACATGCAGCAGGCAATTGAATCAGGCCCTACATTTGTAATAACTAAACAAAGGAATGGCACAGTAGATATTCTGTAGGGCATCAGTGCAATGGAGTGATTGTTGTAGCTGCTACATATTTTAATATATGCAATAAGATAAATGGCAAAACTCTTTCCCCTCTGTTTTATCTTATCATTATTTTTTTGAATGGTGAGATCAGTTTCCTTTTCTAGTACAAATTAGTTACAGCTTTGAGACAATATAATCTGTTCTGACATCTGTTTGTTTCAAACCTCTTTTTCTGTTTTGTCCATAAGGTTAAGACTCTGGTCAGAGAAATAAAAATTGGTATTCAAAACATTTGAAATTAGAGCAAATATCTGGAGGAAGGAGACAAGAAGGAGGGCTCATGTGATATTTTTGGGATTTCCTGAATAGAGAGTGATCATTAAATTTTCGTGGGTTTAAACTGCAACTCATAGGAAGCCTTGTGCTTGGAGTTGGAATGTAATTCAATATTACTTCGTTCTCCCAGTGTCTGATGTCCCCTCAATTTGCTAGATTAGTATTAACAATATTCATTGTTTGGAACAGATGCCAAAGCTGCTTCTACTGTTCCTCTGTCTATTCATGCTGTAGCAGAAGGTAAAAACCTGTCCCCTACTGCACATAGTTGCAGATTTTCTGTAACAAGGTTACCAAACCCACAGGATCAGGCTAAAGAGTGAAGGGCACAATAGGATTCTTACAAAAGTTCTGGTACCAAATTACCACAGAAATACACAGGAAAGCTGTGGTACACACTGGAAGACCTAGACCGCTGGATGAGTTTTAAGATTAAGACTCTTAAATTTATAAGTAGGTGTTTATAATTCTGGTAAATGTCTAAGTCCTGATTATAGCAACAGTTGGAACGGCTGTTTAAGTTCAGGCTGTAGTGGTCAGTGGCTATTCAGAAAATACAAATTTGCCAAATGTCACCTAAGGAATAATAGGGAACTTAAGATGCCTACACAGTAGCTGAGAGCCAGGTGGGACACATCCATGCATCTGAAATGGCACTTGGTGCTTCTCTGTGAGGCATCAGGCTTAAGCAAGTCATGTAACTGAAGTTTTGAGATTTAGCTGTGTAGAAATCTGCAAGCCTCAGACTGAGTCATGTACTAGGGGCAATTTAACAACATCTTACATTGACACCTTTTGCTCTGAACTCACTGCAGCCAAGGCTATAGAGAAAGGGAAGTTGCTGGTTGGTATTTGAGATATTTTCTACCAGTCTTCAACAGATTACAGAGGGTATATACCATGAATGCATTCAGTTAGTCACTTTTTTTTTAGTTCCATTGCATAATCTGCCTTTACAGGTTTCTTCTGTGGAAGTGGATGAGCTTTAGTCCCTTTGTCCCTTGGTGAGTGACCACCATCTATGCTGCCATGTAAGGACTGTGCCATAATATCTTGTGATTGTTGCTAGGTCTTTTTTTTGGCTAAACTGCAGCTGGAATCATGCAGAAAGGGAAAAGCAGTATTGATACCCACAGCAGCAATGTCAGAGCAGGCAAGTGAGGAGGAAACGCTGCTAAAATTCTGGAAGTAGCCAAGATCACATTCCTGAATTTCTGACACCACATTTTGGAAATATTATTAAACAACTTTTCCCTCATGTTTTTAACTCTTCTTTTTGTCCACTTACCTTTGATGTCTGTCTGGTTTATGTAGCCAAATTCTGTCAGGATCCCTTTGTGTGAGTTTCTTCTTTTATTTTCCATGGTTCCAAAAAGCAATTTATGTAATTATGAACTGAAAATGAAGAGGAGGACAAAGATAGTGAAGAGCTGGAAAATGATGAATATTGGTTGTTCAACAATGATCTCATTTTCCAAATGAAGACATATCAGATTCTATCATAGCTAGTTGCTGACCTCACAGTCAATAGATTCCTTTATTTTTAATATTTTTTCTTCTGTAGGTTTGTATTTTTACATCTGAACAGAGTAATGCTGCATTTTAGGTCTTTTATAAATGTTTATTATTTCAAAATGGTCTGACTGAAGTTAGAGAAATAATGTCTTTTCAGGCACTACTTAATTAACATTGGGCTTTGAAATAATGTCAGCTCATTTCACTATAGCAGATGAAAATATAACATGTCTTTGAAAACTAAACTGAAAGGCAAAGAAAGATTCAAAAATAAGTTGCTAGTGAATTTTTCTCTCTTTTTAGGAAACATTATCAATATTGGGAATAAAATTCTCTGTTTATTTAAAACATATGCTACTATGTTAATTACTGTTGCTGGAGAGCAAGTGCCAGCCTAAATAACATACAAATGGTCAATGCTTTTTTTTTTTTTTTCTAATAAATTGGTTTTACAGGTCCTTCTGTGGTATAATTAGCCCATAAATTTGTTCAAGCTGGAAACCATCATCCATCATAATTATGTACAGGATAATAGGGACTTAATCTCATTTCAGATTCTGGAGTGGATATTTTGATTAAATTAGCAAACAGAGATGACAACGATAATAACAGGAATTCTTGCTGATGGTGGAATGCATCAGTAATAACTGTCTGGGAAGCTCTGCCAAACTCCTTGCCAAATACTGGCAACATTACTCATCCTATGTAAAGCTAGAGGTGCGCAAGTGAGATGTGATAGCAGAGAATGACATTGCCCCATTCCGGAAATTGTGCACCACTTAGGCACTGCTCACGCCTTGGAAAGAGAACACTCATCAGGAATATGAGGCCAGGGTTGGGCTGCTCCCTTTCATTTCATAATGCATTGTGTATGCCCAGGGATCTGCATGGAAATGAGTGCCTCATTTCCTTGTCACTGGTGGCTCTGGAGCTTGTGCCACCCACGCTGCCGGGCTTGTGTGTCTGCTCATTAGGAGCCAGGGCAGGAGCAGGCGGTGGGAAGCAGAAATACAGTCAGGAAGGTGGGTCCTGATGTGGATACTGGGCTAGGAGGAAGGTGTGCTTTTTCAAAATCATGCTGTGCCAGTGTGGCTTAACTTCCATCTCTTTCAGACGTCATACACCACACTAGACATGGATCCCCAAACAGAAAACTTTCAGTTTTACACACGTGACAAGAATATAAATGGCAAAAACTGTGACCTTCAGTCATTAATTATCCAGAGCATCCTCCATGATGTGCACTGACTGTGCATAGCAGGGGCTCAACATGTCTCCTTTTCGTTGCCCAGAGCTTTCCCCATTTAATTCAGTGATTTGGAATCTGATTATGCTCCACAAGAAACAGGAAAGGTAGGTGAATGGTGATTCTGAACTTAATCCCCAGGTAATGCTGGTGTGAGAGCTCTAGAGGAGGCAATGAAATGCATTTAGAGACACAAATTCATAGCATCACTCCATCAGCATCTCTGATAACACTTAGAGATGGCTTCTTTACAATCCCTGTCCGTGCACCATTGCTAGTACAGAAAACTGAAAATATCTTCCTGTTTTATTTAAAAGGGTGAAACAGGGCATGTTCTCCCAGTCAATGGCATTTCTATTGGAGTTAACAAAAATATTCTGAGGGCACACCATGCTCTTAGCAGTTCTGATCAATAAATGTGATTAATAGTCTAGTAACTGTGCATTCATAATTATTTTATAATTTTATTACAAAGGCTATTTAAGTATTTTTATAGTACAGAAATTTCATTGAAAAGCTAATTATATAATCCATTTTCCCCTCTCAGGCTTTAATCTTTTTCTTCAACTGGTTACTTTAAATAATCATATGACTTTGAGATATATGACAGTAAAAGGTGGTAACTTACCATAAGTGAGCTAGCAGCAGATGAGGACCAGGATTTTCTTCATAAAGCACAGAGCTTCACTAGGAAAGCATTTGGATACCTTGTTTCTACAGAATAAGCATTGATCAATGATGACTGGGTCTCACCTCTAAGCCTAAAACAAAAGTTCCTAAGTGGTGATCTGCTAAAAAAGTACTCTCAATGACAAAGGGTCACTTTTTAAAGAGGAAATGCATTTTTCATATAATACAGTATTGTTTTGTTTTCTGGAGGAAAACTGGCAGTGATCACAGCTGAAGTTTTATAAAGCAGGAGTGACTGGGTCAATCAATGGAGTTTATATGACAGATATAATAACCAAGGCAGGCCCTTAATTTGGAAGGGAATTGCATTATACTCTCATTAGTGCACCATCTAGTGGGATCATGGGGGAAACACCCGCACATGTGCTAAAAACATCACTAATAAAAATAGCCTGTTAAAAATTGACTATGTATACAAAATTCCTGCAGCAAAAAGGCATATCAGAATGACTGTTTTCCTTAGTAATTTTAATTCATGAAAGTGAGAAAATTACATAAGAACTCTATGTAGGCATACAAGTCTCGGAGTCTATGTTGTCTCTCCTTTCAGCATGCTTTGACACCCAGCAAGAACCACTGGATAAAGGATAGACTTGCCTATTTCAGACCTTTAACTCAGCACTCCAATGTGTTTGCAGTTTATTAGACTTCTCTATTACTATTGGGTGAGGATGCCTAGTAAGCTTTCCACTGCTTTAGCTATTTCTAAATCTTAGCAGTGACCGAGATCTATGATGAAGCAGAATTAAACTTGCACTTCCCACTTTCTGCAGCTCTTCCTCAGGCGAGGCTGGTCTGTGTGGCACTCCCAGCAATCGAGTGCTGCGGGCTGTTCGCTCTGTCCTATTTAATGCGCACGGGTGGATCCTGCATATGGAGCAGCTCAGCCCCGGGACTCTGGGGAGCATTTGGCCCTGTCATTGTCTCTTTGAAGAAGTGTGGAGGATGCAGAAGTGCTCCAAATGCCGAGCAGGCAGCCTGGAGGCTCATTGTCACTTCTCAGGCAGCTGGGCCAGGAGGAGCCTGGCGCTGTGGCCACCGCACCCTCCTTGTCCTCTCGAGCCGGGCACCGGCAGCCGTGTGAATCCATCCTTCATTTGCCGTGCTCCTGGCATCGAGAGCCCCCTGTCCCCGCTGTATATTGTGTTTGTCTGCATTTAAAGGCGCCTTTGAAGAGATCTACAATTTCCCACTCACTTTCTTTCAATTGTCCGTTCTGCTTTAGAGAAGAAATGACCCAAGCTGAAGGCGGGGCTGGCGAAGCAGGCTATTAACATAGTAACGTCGTAATATTGTAGGCTTGCCCATGTTTTCCCTAAATGACACTCTCCCCACCCTTCACCCCCGCCTTTTCCATTCGCACAGGGCTGCGGCTGCCCCGTTCCCCTCGGCAGTCCCCAGGGCCCGTGGGCAGCCCGGTCCCGCCGCAGGCCCGGGCGGATGGGCATGGCGGGGGTGAAGGGTGGGGAGAGTGTCATTTATGGAAAACATGGGCAAGCCTACAATTTTCTATGTTA
>JAHLSL010000017.1:4312998-4361897 GCA_025920805.1 Petroica traversi
GGGGCGGCTGTGGCGAGGCCGGGGCCGCGGTGCCGGAGCGCGGTCGGTTGTGTCAGCACCAGCGCCTTCCTTCCCCGCAGCCTTCCCTGAGACACCCACGGTACCGGGGCTGTGGGTTGGCGATGCTCTCGGGGAGGGTCGCGGCCTACAGCGGGTGTTTTACAGCAGGTGCTGTGGAACTGTAGGGTAGGACGGGCACGCCCGCTTGTGGGAATGCTCCCCTTGCTGTTCCCGGTCCGAGGTGAGCGTGTCAGCGGGAGGAGGGGACGATGTAGAAGTGGCCGATGTCAACAGAGAGCCGGGCCTGGCGCGCCGGCCCCCGGCCCGGCGTTATCGCTGCTTTCCTGGTGAATCACTCGCCGCTGCATCAGGAATGGGCGCTCCTTCCAACTCAGTAATTCAGTGGAAGGTTTCGCTCCGCTCTGCATGCAGTGCAGGTCACTGCGTTTTAATTGAAGAAGCCCAGTGATAAAATCACAGGGTGCTTTGCCAGAAGCAGTGTGCTGCTGTGCTGGGATCCCCTGCTCAAGCCGTTCAAAGGCAGAGGGCTGTGCCAGCAGGGCGAGTGGAGCCCTCCTGACAGGTCATTACCCAGGCTTGTGCTTTGCTGGCAGTGCAGCCCTTCTGCCTGGAGCTTGGGATTGAGAGAGCAATTGCTCTTAATAGACAAGTAAAAGAGGACAGAAAAAAAGAGTTAAAATATGTCAAAACTAAAAGAAAGTGATGCTAAATGGTGACATTGTTACAAACCGTATCTGTGTTTGCTTCATGAAGAAGTCTTTGGTAGTCTTACAGAAGAATATGAGGTAGCACTCTTCTTGGCAGCGTACACTGAAGTGAAACTCTTGGGAGAGGAGAAGAAAAGAGACCATGAGCTATATGTAGTCATTAGCACCCCAGTAGGCCTCAGAGACTCGGCATGCATTGCAATCAGATTTTGTGCAAAGGTGACTTCTCCCTCTGTGCACTCGATCTGAGGACTTGGCTCAATGTGAACGAGCTACCATGAGGGAGAATTGGGTGAGAACAAACAGCACGCCAGGTAGCTTGGGCTTCTCATCCATCTTCTTTTTCCCACGAGATGCTGTTTGCCTACCAGCAGCACAAGAAACTGGGCACTTTAAAATGGTCATCTCAGGTCCATTTTCAGACTTCTCAGTAGTTCCAGACCCCAGTGTTCACTTTCCTGTTCCTGCTTCATCGTAAGGCCTTTAAATGCCTTGTGCGCTCCTAGGAAACATAATTCTCTTAAGGCATTTTGCCAAGCGCTAATATGTTCTCTTAGGCTTGTGAAAGCTGCGCGCTTCCTTCGCCTAGTTCATCATAAATATCAGCACGGGTGAATCAGACAATTAAATCATGTTAATTTTTATCCATATATGCTAAGCATTGGTGATGCATTAGGCCTAATAGAGTTTCAGGCTTCTGTAATTTAGTTTCTCATGCCGAGCAGCTTAAATGTCACTGCTTTAAATTGCATCTTTGTTCAAGAGAATAGTTTTTAGGAAAAATTACTAAAACACTGACCAGTGGCACAATCTAAAAATTATTTTAAGAAACTCCAAATGCAGAGATGTTAGACAATGCAAGCTTGGTTTTGGTAGGTTTTGACATCAGTAATGTGGCAAGGCTTAAGGGTATTGTGCAGAGTGGGTTGGAAGTTATCTTTTGACATCTCTTATGTTAGTGTTGGTGCAGTTTTAAATAAACTTTGCTTGCTTTTTCCTACCCTGTGTGGATTTAAGTTTGACTCCCTCCTAAAACTAGGGGATTAAAAAAAAATATCGAAACTTTTCTTCTAAGAAGGCAAGAAGAATTTAATTTTACTGCTACTTTGTTTGCATATTTGTTATGTTCCACAGTTCATTTTGTATTATTGTGGCCTACAGTCTGCCTGTAGATAAGGATTTCAGCACATTAGGACCTGTAAAAGCACAAAGTGGTAAATGTAATATCAGTCTCTAAATATTTTAGCTTAAGTATAAAGGAAAAAAAACCACATAAGTCCAGGAAAAAACTTAAACTTCCCTCATCCCCTGGCAAAAGTAATGACAGATTTAATGCTCCCCTGTATCTTGCTAAGTCAGTTGCTATGAGTCAGTTCTGTAGTAGGAGGTCCTTATCTTTTCTGTAGCTAACATTGCGACTTGCTAAAATTTTTCACCAGGTTTTTTAGCAATCCATCATTTTGCCTGTGTTTTCACCGTGCTTGAAGAATTTTGCACTTCTTTTTTTTTTGGGAGGGGCAGTAGTTTATAGAGGAAGCCACATATTGTTTAAGAGAAGCTTTGTTATTGTGACCTTTATTTAGGAAGAAAAAAATCCTGTAAGGAAAGCCCCATGACTTGTTTCTGGATACTTAAAGGCATAAAATCAGATTTAAATTCAGATCAGATTTAAATTTTCAAGTGTTCTATGGAATGCAGTATGTACTTTTTGCTTTCTGAAAGTTAAGGGTTCGTGTAAACATTTCTGGGTTCTAATGCTATAATATTGCTCAAAGAGTAAAACTGTTGCTTAAGTGTTCTTATCCTAATGTATATGGACTAGATTTCTGGGAGAAGGGAGATTCTTTGAATACCTAAATGAGAAAATTCAAAATAGATTAGGTGCTTATTAATTGTAGCTGACTGGAGCCTGCAAAATATTCGGGTGATTGTTGTGAGATCTGACATGTGCAGTACTTGTCACGTTGCTTCCTTTTGTCCTGATGGAGCCTTCAGGAATGACACTGGGGAGCTACTTATACGTGGAGACTTTCTTGTCTCTACATTCATACCCAATGGAAAAGTGGATTTTTTTGTTATGCCTGACAAACACCTTTCTAGAAAATATGTTGATGTTAAGGTTCATTTTTTGTTTTGGTATGAAGTGAATGTGTGAAGTAGGAATCAGTTAATGCAGAAGTTATGAAAAATATATTCAGTCCTTTGATTTCTTTAAACCTCAATGTACAGTGAGGTCCTGCTTCAGTTAGTGTTAATGAAATGTTCTGATTTTTCGTTTCATTTGTGCCTGTAGACTCAGTTCCTTGGACTTTCTTCAGTAGCTTGACATGCTGAATTGCCATTAGGTATACTCCCTGTCAGAGGCAGAGATGTTGAGCAGAAGATAAAAGGTACAATCAGAAACTTACACCTGACTGAAACTTTTAGAGGAACTGAAGACAACCACAAGTGCAGCTCCGTTCCAGTTTGAAGGCACAGTGTACTTCCTGCAACTGCAGCAGGCCTTAACTTCCCTGTTTTGTAAGTTGTGCAGCCAGTCATACTGAAATATGTCACGACAGAGTAATTAAATGCTGTGAAAGTGAAAAGGGGTAATTTCTATGGAAACTCAGTGTCTGGATGAATGCTCCTATCACCCTGGATGGAAGAAGTGCTTGGTGCATGTCTGTTTTGTTTCCTGGTGGTTGAAACCCTGACCTTGTCTAGGTCATTAGCAGTTGACTTTCCAAGGGCTCGGCTTATCTGTGTTTTCAGAGGAGTTTGAGTAACTCGGCACTAACAAGTGAAGGGGGTGTGAGTGGAAATAGGGTGTTCATCTGGTTCAGATACCTGTGTTGCTGTGAGAACTATAAGGAGAAAGTGTGGTGAAGACTGGGAGTGACAGCAGCTGATGGCTGTCCTCTTAACTCTCTTTCTGTCTGTTCCCCAGACCAGTCACTTAGTCTGCCACCAATCTGTATTATTAAAATACTCAGGACATTGTTACATTGTTAACGTAAGAATGTGCATGGAGTAAAGCAGCTGTGAATGGCTATCCTGCAAATTTACTGTAAATCTCAATTCTTACAAAAGTGATTTGATACAAAGAATCATGTCAACAATTCAAGATATCCACATGTGCAGATGAAAAGCTGAACTGTATCCTGTGCATTTTGCAGTCTGTCATCTGGGCATCTTCTCATTATCTATTGTGTTTGGCTGTGGTAGAAAGTTGAAAAATTCTTAAGTCTTATGTATTGAATAATCTGTATGTTTGTCAGTGTAGTGGAGTGTAACTTGTGTAAAGATACAATTAGCTGTAGGAATTTGCAAGTCAAGAAAAGCAGTGCTTTTGTCAAGATTTGGATGAAATATTCAATGTATATCTCTTGATTGTAAGGATGTTCCTGAGAACAGTGTTACATGCAGCTGTTTGGTGAATACAAATATTAAAGAAGAAAAAACAATCATGAAATACTGTTTCAGTTAGTTCTACACAAGGTAACTTGGTGTTTTGCCATCTCTTCTCCTTAGTGGAGGCATTTTAACTTTAACATTAAACATATGTTTAAATTTTAACATTAACTATAATATTTAACTGCAAAGTTTTATAGTCAGTAGCATTGTAGTTAGCATGCTACTAAGGTGTCTAGAAATAGTCATAACTTAAAAAAAACAAAACTGTTAACAGTTCTAAGAAATCTTTTTCAAAGATTTCCAGGCAATGTTGCCTGGAGTTTCCAAAATGATCAAGGGTTGTATTGCCAAGCTTGACCCAGATGAGTGGGATTTAGGCTGACTGGTTGACTGACTTCAGATTTTAGTCAAAATAACTTGAATCTTCATGTGGTACAGACAAAGACAGGAAACACCACTGCAGACAGCTATCATGACTCGCGGGCAATAGTGCAGCAAGTAGAAGAGAGCAAATGCACTCCCTGTCACCTTGTCTGTGGTCAGGTTGTTCATTACTAGGGGATACCTCAGGGCCTGAAGACTCCAAGCAGGCTTTGATATCCTAGTGAAGCAACCATTTAAAAATCATGCAGGGTTTATCTGCACAGTAGCAGCAGCTTGTTCATGTGGCACAGATGATGTCTCCTGCAGGGCAGCAGGGGTGGGCCTGACCTCTGTAGTTACATCCCTGGTGAAGTTTTAGTGGGATGTACAATGTCAAGACCAGAACAGTGTCTTGGCTCCACTAGAGGTCATTTCATATCACAGAGATATGAAAACAGTCACATTTTAAAACAACCAGAGTATTGCTGCCTGTACTAATAAAGGTGTTTCCGAAGGTGAAAGGAAATCATATTTGGCAACAAGGACTGTTAATTTTTTGTATTTAAAAAAAAGTCTGTAAGGACTTGAGTTTGCAAATTATGGCAAAGCTGCTGTCATGCTTGATCAATCAGTTGGCCTTTTCGTTTCCTTATTTTCACACATTAAATATGTTTTCTTTTTCTCTATACCTGAAACTGACTTTTAGCAGTGTCTCTTAACCAGAAGCTGACAGGCCAGGAGAAGAGAACATAGCTTGGAAGGCACATGGTTCAGGTTGAACAGTGGAAGTGTGGGGAAGTGGTGAAATTAAAATGTTCAGCCTGTGAAGATGATGTGTGGGAGAGCACAGCCTGGGTGGAATTGTGGGACTGTGTTGGATGTGGGTGCTTGATTATTCTGCTGCTCACTGCAGAACAGATAAACTGCCAGTTTTGATTTGCAGATATCGTAATCTGTGTCTTGTTAACTTCAATGTAACATATGAGCACATGAGCTTGTGCTGAAATTTGATATGTATGGATGGAAAAACAGCCCTAAAAAATAGTTTGAATACCCAAGTTGTTGAAAAATGAATTCCATTGACAACTATAGCAGCTGAAACAGGATAAAGTGCTAGTTCATAGAACTAGGGTGATACTGGGATAAACTGAAGTTGAAGTTTACAAATGTACAAGTGATTGGTGTTTAGAGGAAACTAGGTGCTGCCTTCTTTTTGATGTCTTGTGTAATATCTGCTGAGGTTTTTTTTCAGTGTTTACTTATGCTGGATTGTACTGGTGAGATGAGTGATACATGGTATGTAAATAACAATATTATTGGTTTGGGGCATAATTCTTCAGATTAAACATACTGCTTTTTTTCTGGAATGGTAACAAATGTAACTTACACTCTTTCTTTGATTACAGTGGGGAAAATACATAAGAAGTCTGACAAAAAATAAACTGTCTTTGAAAGACAGTGCTTTTGGAGAGGATAAACATTAGTGTATGGAGTTTTCTTTAATCTTCTCCCATGTGTTCTTTAAGAAGATGAAGACCTTTATAAACCAATGACTAAAATGTAACTATTTTTTTCTGTAGGTGGAGACTATCTGACTTTTTCCTGTTGTGGATGACTGTGACAGCAGACCTTCTCAACCATGTCGTACGGACCAGGTTTTGGGGATCCTAATCAACTAGCCCAACGCATAACTTCTAACATCCAGAAGATCACACAATGCTGTAAGTTGCATTTGTGCATGTTTTGTGTAAACTTTTAGTAATGGTGGTGCCCCCATTCAAGGTGAGTTTCTCAGATTCATTCATGAGAATTCCCTCTGACTGTGCAGGTTTGTGTCAACCTACACAGTGTGTCCAGTCCTTCCTTCATGTGTATGGTTAGTAGTGATATGCCACAGCAAGTATAGGTAGTGTCACTCTGTATTCACCAGTTTTGTCCTGGCCAGTTAAATGGCACTTTAAGATGGTATGTTGAGGTGTCTGCATCAAGTATTTGCTGGAGCTTGAATTGTTTAGCAGGGATAGAAGCTGGCCTTGCAGCTTCCCCTTGGGAGTACATCTTCGATATGAAAATAAGATTCTGCAAGTTTCAATGTACCAGTGCTTACTTTCATGCTATCAAGTATTTTTTAGCCACCTTGTTCGGGTATTCAAGCTAGAAGTTAGTTAGACTGCTGGGGTTTTCAGTCCTTTTTCCCTTTTCCTCCATTTTCCATTTTATTTTTAATGTGTGTGTATATATGAAGCAAATACACCTTGATTCACAAATTTTGCAAAGTGTATATTTCATCAGAAGGGAAGTAGTCATGAACAACATGTGGCTAGTTTTGGTACATGTGTTTTTTATTGTGCAGGATACAGAGTGCATGCAGAAATTAGCATTTTAGTGTTAAAACTTTGAATGAATTCTGATCATTAACGATGTCAGTTTTTACTAAAATGTTATTTTGCAAGACAAGTTCTAGAAGTTGTTCTTTGTAGTACAGGTTAGTGGCAAAGATTGGGTTTTTTCCTGTTTTCTCAGTTACATTTTGTATTTTCTTCCGGAAAGAATTTCTTAAGATCTCAACAGACAGGAACAAAAATTGCAATTTTGTCGTTTTGAAAAGTTTCTGTTCTTCAGGATTATATTTCCACAATCTAAAATTATCAAACTGACTCCTTAAAAGTCCTTATGCTTTATTTCCTAAGCCTACTCAGTGAATTCATTCAGTCTGATAACTGACTTGGTCTTCCAGAGCAGCTGCCAACCAATGGCAGACACTGAGGCTCTAAGATATAAAAAATAAGGGGTTTTTGTCAGGTGAAAACATAAAGTGAATTCAGTGATTGAAACTGAAGTAGTGTGAAGGTTGCTGAACATAATTAACTGTCTTGTACTGGACTCAGTGATCCCTAATCTCATCTTTCCCCTTCTGTCCCTCTCTTCCTTCTTCTGTGTCTCCGCAAGACACACTAACAGCAAGCCCACACATAGACAGGAGATATGCCAGAAGAGTTATCTGCAGTCCTGCTGCCTTTTGTATTTTGAAATTTAGATGGCTAAAGTCTGAGCAATAGATAGGTGCTGCTGACATTCCAAGACCAAATGTCTCCTAGCCCCACTGCTGCATGGCTTTAGAAACAGGAGCTTTGCTCTGGAAAGCTCTAGCCAAGCACTTTTCTAGTTCTGGTAGGAACACAGCTGGATTCTATCCCTTGCTCTTCTGTGGATCTGACTGAACTGTAACGTTCCTATTGGAATGTGTGAGCTCTAGGAACTTCCAGGTCAGATGGGAAGGAACTTGTACGCTTAGGCACATTTAGTGCTAGTGAGATGTTCAACTTGTCTCTTATGATCTTGGGTAGGAAGGAATGGGGAGAGGCACAGGAGTCTTGACCCTAAATGTGTTCCATCTAAGCAGTTGACTTGGTTTTTCACTTCTGCCCAGAAATGCTGAGCATTTGTGAGAGGCGTCAACACATTTGAATTCTTCTTGGTTAACCTGGAGGTGTGTAGATACTCTGATCTTCAGAGTGAGATTATAATAGAGTATGAGAATTTCATTTCAGATCACCAGATTATTTCCGGAGGTCCCTCAAAACTAGTTCACACTTCTACTAACATGCAAGCAGAGTGGGAACACTACTACAAAGATGGAGATGAGATACAGATTAGCTGAAAGGAAACTGGCCCTTCCAGCTACAAGGTGGCCCTTTAACTTATTGGAGAAATACAGAAGAACTTCCTGTATTGGATAACACCATGCTACCAATTTCGTAATACACCAGAGTTTATAGGAAGTAGCATGGGTGAGAACACAATCTTTACTGTAACATTTCTTCAATGTTAAATTATTACATACTTACCTTCCAAGTAATCAATCTGATCTGTTTCAAGATAAAATTAAGTACCTCACTCTTCATAGTGCTTGGGAAGGATGCTGCTGTTATATTAATACTCTCTTTCCTTGTTCATCTAGCCCACTGTTATTGATTGACTAGGAAAGCTCTTCTCCATGCTGGTTTAACACACTATTTCAATAATTTTATCAGTTGCGAGATAGTATTATTTTTGGTTTGGGTTGTTCTGTAGTGGAAGGACCTACATTTGTGTTTGGTTACATCTTGGTTAGCCTTTAACTTTGAAAAACAGATTTTATTTTCTGTTGATCCAATCATGCCATTGATTGTTTGTTTGAAGATGTGTTGAGAGCTGTAAATTGCTTCTGCCTTGTACAAACCTTTGTTCAACTACTGCAATAAATGCTGTCTGTTGGGCTATACTCAAACTGGGCTGTTTGAGTTTCTTTGGAGGGGAGGGTGTTGGTGAGTCCTTTTTAGGACCTTGAAGACTGAAATTGAGTTAGCTAATAGGAAGCATCTTGTGCTGCTGTCTGTACTGTGAGTGCTCTTACACCGGCCTGTGTTTGAGATCTCCAACCCCAGAGCATTCTGTGTATAGAAGCTTCTTTCAGCTGTTCTTTAGAGAAGGGTCTGTGCTTTGTTTTGTGTTTCCAGCATTTCAGCAGAACTAAGTGATTAAAACATTACTTAACATCTGGAGAAGAGTCTTTCCTTAGCCTGAAACTCTCGTTTTATCAGCGAAATATCTGAGCTGAGATTTAGGGAACTAGTCTGTGGCGTATTTCTCCATTACTTTTGTTACAACTGTTTCACTGAGAAGCTGAAGTGGCAAAACTTAAGGCTGCTCTTGACATCCAAAGAGAGCAGAGGGCTTCAGGCAGGAGAGGGAGGGTTAGGCTCTCAGACCTACTCTTGGAGTTTTTAGAGTGTCCATGTGACTGTGAGCAGTGCTCTGAAGTCTGGGGAGTCTGAATCACATGGGCTCGAATGAGCTGCAGTGTTGTGTGCTGAACCTTGGTGAGGTCAGTGATGCCTGCAAGCCATGTCTCGCTGGTTTAGTTTCACATCTGTTTTAGCAGTGATGAGAAGGAGATCTGCAAACAGCTAAGAGAATTTTGGATTTAAATAATAAAGCCAAAGAAGTGTATAATGAGCTAGAGTTAGGAAGCCACTAAATTTCTGTCTTTCTAGAACACAACTGATGGTTAAGGTTTGATGGTGTGTCTGGATTCTAGTCCAAAGTAAATGTAAGTCCCATTCCAGGCCTATCTTGTATCTGATTATAAAATCTAGGTGACTTACATTTCATATTTTAAAGGTCCAGTGCCTTTAAAGGAGTTGAGGCTTGTCTCTGGCTTTCTGAATATAAGAACAAGAATATGGAGAAGAGAATATATAGAAGAATATGTGTAGGCTGTAAAGCTCCAACCTGTCTGGCCTTTGCAGACAGAGAACCTATTATCAAGGTGGTTTAATCAGTGTTTGCTGAAGGAGCAGTTGTTCTAGAACTGGGTTTCACAGGTAGCACTCTCATTTATTTGGCAGCTTAATGACAGCTGCTCTTGAGACAAATCTAAATGCCTTCCTTCAATATTTCCTTGAAATATTTCCTCTTGGTCGCTCGTTTACAGCAACTGGATAGAAAAGAAGTGACTGTAATGCACAGATAAAAGATGAGCTAGAAAAATATATTTCTCTGTGACAAACCAAATTCTGCCTGCTTCCAAATCTGTATTTCTACCAGGCATGTTCATTTACCCTACTAGGATATGACTAGGAGGATGAGCACATTGAATCCATATGTGATTGGTGATTTGGTTTATTTCTTTTTTTCTTTTCTTTTTTTTTTTTTGGTTGGTTGGTTTGCTTTCATTTTTGTTTGGTTGGTTTTGGGTTTTTTGGTGGTTTTTGTCTTTTTTTAAAATTTTTTGACCTCCCTCTTTTTTGGAAGGGCATACAATTGTATAAATCTGATCTTCCAACAAGTGGAAAAATGAAAGTAGATTAAGTGAAACAAACAAAAAGCCTAATTTAAAGGCTTTAAAATACATTACTTTCATACCTATCACAACTGAACATGAGGGGGAGCAGTTCTTTGGAATCTGACCGTTTTCTGCATTTTGAGGAACTGATTCTCTTTGTGTGGCTAAAAGAGGCAAAGCATTTTATTTAAAAAGATGTTCCCAAGAGCAAGCAAAGTGGGAGTCACATTCCTCTACAGGAACAATTCCACAGTTATAAATGTAGAAAGGATGTAGTTAGAGGAGTAGGTGCCTCTTCTGCTCAGCTGGAAAGATTTGACTCCTGTCTCTGACAGAAAGTGTGCAACAAGTAGCCAGCCATGCTTTTTCCTCCCCCCAGATACTCCTTAATATGTGGATCATTGAGGAAGCAGGCTAGTATGCGTTTGTTTTGTTTTGTAGTTAATATTTTATTTGTAGCTAACAAATATGTTACTTGAAGCAGTCCCTGAAAAAAAGCCAGAACTGTGCAGGCTAAATACATTACTATCAAGTCTCCACTGAGCTGGGCTTTGGGAGCTGTCCATTTAGAAGCAGATTAGAATGCTGCCTTTTGCTTGGGACCACAGAACAAAGCCTGATATTGGTAAAATATACCCAATCTTTGTATTTTAAAACACTTCTTTTAAAGCACTTTTTTTTTGTTTTGCAAACAGTAATCAAGCAGCTAGAGAGCCTACACTAACTGTAGGAATGCATTCATATTCCTTACCTAGCAGACCCTTCCTTTCCTTCCCAGCTTCTCCAGGTTGTGTCCGTTTTGTGCAGAGATGGTTGCAGAGCCAGCAAGAATGGCATAATCTACCCTTGCTCATTGTTGTCATGGGTACTTGCTGATAGAGTATTTGACTTGTTCACACACACTGAAGATCAGCCCAGCTCAACAAACACATTCTCTTCATGCTGCAATCTAATAAAAATAAAATAAAATAATAAAATAAAATTCAGTAGCCATAGTCCCCATATTGTTGGAGGGGGTCTGGCTGACTTTGAGAGATACTTTCTCACAGGGACTTCTGCTTTCTGTTGACCTCCTTTGCTGATAAGGCAGCAAAAGCATCAATTCATATAGAGCACATTTTTGGAAGGTCAGCTTAAGCCGGCAGAGATCCCTCTGTCATGTGATACCTGTCCTGTGACAAGAATTTTGTTCATTTTCTTTTGTATCTCAAGTTCTGTATAAGCTACTATTCTCACTGAATGTTGTTAAATGGGAGTTGAATTAGATCATATGGCTTTGCCTGTAACTTTAGAAAACCTTTTCTAGCTGTAGAAAATCATAAATGAAAGACTTTTGATAGTTGCCTTTATGTTGTGGTTTAAGCCCAGTAGGTAGTTAAAATGTTCAGCTAAAAAGGCTGAAATATTTGCAAAATGTCACCATGTTTGTAACAGCAGCAGGTTTGCATGATTACTCTTGGCTAAAGAAGAACACAGATGGGCACATGAAAAGTAAATGAAGCCACTGAGGTGTTGAAATCAGAGCCTGCATGGAAACAAAAATCTGGTTTGTCTATATATAAAGTGGGGTTTTGTACAGGTGTGGTTCTACAGAAAATTGGCAAAAAACTTGTTGAGACTTCTAACAGTGGTATTGTAAGAAATTTTCAATTAGCTGTAGTTAACCAGATTTAACTTTGTGGGAGCATACCAGCTGAAAGAATTTTTGTAATATTATTGTTGCTGTTGTCCAGAAGGCTTCATGGATTTAGAATAAGTTTCTATGAAGCCTGGAAAGGCTAGTTATTTAGGGATTTTAAGCACCTTTTGTCCTTCCACATTTCATTTTGTGGACTTTTTTTGAGGCTGAGGAATTGACGAGAAAGTTAGCTAATTTGGGTATTTCTAAATGCCTGTCTTTCTGCAAAGAGGTAAAGTCCACAGTTCTTTTAGAAATAAACTATTTCTCAAAACTTCCAGCCTAAATCATTTGCATGAGGTTCTTAAAGGCTTTGTTCTATGAAAAATACATCTTTAAAGTACTATGCCTTACAGATTTGTTTATGAATCTGGAGAGTTTGTTAATATTTTTCTGTGTTTTTTCTTGTTTGTTAAAAGTATTTTGGTTCTATGAAAACTTTCATATGAAACAGTGTTTTATTTGGATGACAATGCCCAAGAGGGGCAGGGATTTATTTACGCTAGCGGCAGAATACTCTGAAAAATGTGTCTTCCCATGTACGCTCCAGCACACTCTTTGTGTCAATATGTGAAGAAAAGGCAGAATTTTTCCTTTACTGACACTGTATTGCATTACAGCTATTACAAATAGCAAGGTGTCCAGTGAAGACATCCTCAATTTTGCTGCAACTGTTGCTTCTGTTGATGGACCAAGTATAAACAGACTCACCTTGACAAGATAACTTTTGCAAAACAGCCTGCCTTTGCAGCAGAGATGTGGCCAGAGTCCTCATGCTTCTTCCTGTCTCTAGAGAGCTGTATTTCAGACCCTCTCTAAGGTACTTGAAGTGTCTGGTGCAGCTCAGTTCTGTTGGATTTTCCTCCTTGTGGACAGGAGATTGCATGGCAGCTTGATTATACAGAGTCCCTATCAAATCCCCTAATTAACTCCTGCTGGGGCCTGTACTCCTGTCAGAGCTCAGAATAAACCCAGGTCAGTGATGGATTGTGAGTGACCCCTGCAGTAGCAGCTCCTTGCTTGTGTTGACCAGTGGTTTACTGTGTCTCCTTCCATGTCAGCTCCTGAGGCAGTGACAGTAATGACCTGGCCTCTTAAAAAGCCAGACTTCCTTCTTGTAAGTGAGTTGGCTTATGGTGTTTGTGCAGCTACTGTTTACTGCAGAACTATGCTTAGTTTTAATAATTTAATAAGCTACTGGTATTCTATAGAGAAATATTCAAACTTCCGCATTGCAGGAAGCTACCAGGGACGTTTTAGGATAAGAATATGAAGTGATTGATTTAATGACTTCCCCTTGGCTGAGCTGTAATAATTGATAGCATGATCAGTTATTATGCACTTAAACAATGTGTATTTAGTGTGTTCTACACCCACAATAGAAGAGCAGGCAATACTTCAATCCCACTTCATTGTGTCCTCAAAAGACCATTATAGATGGGAGTACACTGGAATTAAATTATTACAACGGCACTGAAAAAACTGAGGGCAGCTGAGCTTGAGACATTGTTGCTGGTGTTCTTGGTTAGTCTGGGGCATGATTCTATTCAGAAATGTCAGAAGATGTAACAAAATATAAAGAAAAGGTGGGTGTTTTCCCACTTTTCCATGCTTACTGATCTTTAGTTGTAGAGCTCAGAATCTTCAGGCCCATCCTCTTTTTATTTTCTCCTTCCCACACACACATCAGTTACTGTTTTTCTGTGCTGATGCATTCTCCTGTTTTAAAATAACCAGCATTATAAAATGAGTTAAACAGAATAAAGCAGATTACTTTAAACCAAATCAGTGAAGTTTTTAGATATTTGATTCTAGTTAGGTGAGCTCTTGCATGTGGGGTGCTGTGTAAGCTGGTATCTTTTGACTGGTGTCCTGGATTTGATTCCTCTGTTAAACTGTTACTCTTGGTTAAAGTAGGACTAGCAAGACAGCACTGTGGCGTTGTGATTTGTGTTTAGTTTTAGGGAGTATGAACTAGACTTATAACTTTAAAGAGGCTCTAACACAGAAGACTTTCTTCTGATGAAGTTATTGCAACTGCATCAGATTTATTGAATCATGGAAAGGCTTGGGTAGGAAGGGACCTTAGAGATCATCTGGTTTCAGTCCCTGGCCATGTGCAGGGATGCCACCTGCATCATGTTGCTCAAAGCCCCAGCCAACCTGGCTGTGAAGTTTTCCAGAGATGAGGCATCTATGGCTCCTCTGGGCAACCTGCTCCAGTGCCTCATTGCCCATACAGTAAAGAATTTTTTTCCAAAAACCTATTCTCTTTCAGACTGAAGCCCTGCCTTCTTGTCCTGTCACTCACGAGGTACTTTTTTTACGAAGTTTCTCTTCATTTTTCTTGATCCAGGAGTGTTTTCTGCAGCGTCTCTTCATCTTTAGTCAAGTACCCTCAGCTGAAGTGCAGAAGGAAAACACATTGAATTGGATTTGAATAAATTGAGAAAGTCTGTTGTCCCCAGGCAAAAGCAGTTTGAACTGGTGTACTTTTAACAAATAATTCTTTTGTTCCAATAACCTGCTCTGAAGCTACTCTGAAGTTTATTAGATTCCACACAAATTAATCTGTAACTGGATGTGCTGTTTGTTGACTCACTTGTTCAGCTGGAAAGAAGTAGAAGATTTCTTCATAGTTACCCAGCTGGTCACAGCACATGGGAGGAATTTGACAAAGCATTTCTGCAAGGTGACTGTGATGGTGCTGTAGTCACTGCTTATTCCCCTTATGAAGCCATAGCTGGAGCATAAGACTCTCATGGAGCAAATCTTGCATTCAATGTACACAAAGGAATACACACTTCGCTGATTCTGTTTATTCTCCTTGGGCTCAGGAATAAGGAAAATGACTGAAAAGCAATGTCTTTAAATACCTGCTATTATTTTAGCCCTGTGAACCTCAGACAGTTTCTAAAACCCTGTCTCTTTTTAAGTATGGGGTGGTAACGTAAGTGGGATCATGATAACATTCAGGAGGAGCTGTTCTTCTCCTTCCTGTGAGGTCCCAAGCCTTGCTGTTTTGTAAGACGGGTTTCATGGTGCTTGCTCTGCCTGCTTGTCTGGTTCTTGTCATCTGCAGTGAGTGACTTGGTGTTTGTTGCTTTTGTTGCTGTTGGTGTTTCTTCCATGCACACCCAGTGAGTGTCACATTTTCTGTGGAAGCAGTAGACCCTAGCTTTATAAACTGAGCAGTGTGGTGGGTCTGGCTGAAGGATGCTGAAGGAAACAGCTGCTGGATGGCTATAAAGCAATCTTGTGGGATCCAAATAAGAAGTGAGGCTACTGCAATGGGGTACTAAGCAGCACTCATTAAACGTATTTGCCCTCAGTTTCATGCTCCTATATTGAGGTATATTTTTTAGACCTCTTTGGATTATGTTGTTATACGTGTCATTCTCCATCTGTAAAGCTGCAACAAACTTGGTGATCGCCACTTGAGGTTTTGAAGTTTGGTTTTACAAACGTGAGGTAGAATAGAGTTTGAGATAGGAAGGCAGCTGATTGTGGATAACTTGAGAAAGCTGCTTTCCTGTAGCTGGAGTTACTGGTAAACATTCCAAAGTAAGACCACTCTCAGTTTCCTTTGGCTAATGTTGTGAATGAACCTCATAGCAGTGTTTAGACACTTCTCAGCCCTGCTGGAGGAGGTGGGTGACCTCCACTCTGTTCTTAATTTCCATTTTCTTAGCTGATGCGTTGCCTTTCAAACTTCAGAATTTTTCTGAAGAATTTGAATGGGGTTTTTTCACCTTTTGTACTGCAGCAATGCTGTGGTGTTACAGACTGTACAGTGATTACTAATTCACAGTTAGGGATTAAGATTATTTGTACCTATGATTTTAGGGGAAAGAAGTTGTTTACATTTTGGTCTTCATTAAATTAATTTATTTATACCTTTATTTTAAGTTTAGAACTTCCTATGCTACCTTTTAAATGTTCTGATTTCAAGGACCAGAACCAGTAGTTATGTCAACATGAATTTATTTGTAGTAATTAAACATCTTTGCAAATCTAGCTGAAAACCAAGACAAAATGAGGAAGGAGATTAAACTTTCTTCTTTGCTAGCCAGCTCTGAAGCCAGGGTAGTTGTGTGATACAGTATGTGAAACATGGTTTTATTTATGAAAATAATTGTATGCATTACAGTTCAGTCAGGAACATGTTTCTCAAGTACTCCTACCTGTTAAAAGTTGTAAATATTTCCACTGCAACGATCTCTATTTCTGTATCTCTTGTAGAGAAAAGGAGGTCTTTTATATCAGAGACTACTACTTACCTTTTTGTGTTCTCCTTAACTAGAGGAAGAGCTTTCCACTGACTAGAAACTACTGACTAGGAACTACTGTTTGGCTTAGTAAAGATAAACATGAGCTGACTCTTGAATAAATTTCTCTGTAGAAATTCAGATTAGGACTTAATTGTTTCTCTAGCTCATCATTAACCATGTCTGTCCTGTTTATGAGCATGTGACCAGCCTTAGAGCAGCTGAGTAGCTTTTATCAGCTAATAGTTGTGTATTGTGAGATCTAGATCATGAGTGCTGCAAAGACAAATGAAAAGTCTTCTGTTGTGGTATTGCTTCTTTCTAAGACAAGACTAATTTTCAGGTGAAAAACTGAGTTTCCTTTGCATGCAAGACAGCGGTTTCTTGGAAAAAAAAACCATTTTGCTTGCATGGTGTCATGTACTCTGCTTCCTGCTCTGCTCTGTTTCTGAAGTGGACTTGCTTTCTTTCATTGCCAGCCCGCAACTGGCAAGGTGCTGTTTCTGCCAGTGTAGTGTGAGCCCTGACAACGCTGTTGATTTTCATTCTATGCAAACATCTACCTGGTGTGCAGTGTGAAGTGGCTGCAGGAGTTTGCAGCCTGGGATGCAGGCTGTTGCCATACCCTGGTGACTTTGGTGAAGAAGGTCTGCATGCACACGTGGTGTGTGCCCTTGTGCAGCTCCTGAGCAAAGTCCAGCAGCCACCTGTGTATGCTCAAGGAGCCTAAGTGCTCACGTGGGCCAGTGTCTGACTTGGCACTGAAATGGATTAAAATCACCAAGATCCAATAAGCCTCTGTTGCGGGATTGGTAATGTCCAGGACAGGAGGGATCTTGAATTACTCCTGCCTTTCAGAACTCCTTGGGACGTTTGAAGAATTGGGAAATTGGGGAAAGGAAAACCATAAAGAGTGAAGTAGCCTAGGAACCTGTCAAAACTGTGCTGTGGTCTTTGGTCCCTGACTGTTACTGGTATGTTTGCAGTGCAGTGCTAGGGCATTCTGAGTTAGGCCTAAGCCTTTGGCTCTCTGGGACACTTGAGTGTTACCGATGGATTGAGGGGACCAGAGCAGATGCTGTATGCTGTGATCTGCCAGCTTGAACTCCCTGCACAGGGCTGAAAATCTGGTTAAATGAAGGAGTCAGTACCCTTATAAATACAACCATCAGGAGTGAAATTGGGAATTTAGGAACTTCTGTTATCCAAAGAGTAATCCCACATTTCCAGAAGTTCTGCTCTTCATTGCCTGCTTGGTTCTTCTCCCTGCTTGTTTCACAAATGAAGCAGTGGAAGGAGCAAGCAGAGGTATTTCTCCACTCTAACCTTTAGAAGTAGACACTAAGGCTACCTTGGTTTTCCCTTGAGGAAAGGAAGGGGTATTGTCTTACAACCTAAGAAGTTACAAAGCTAGTTCTTGCTTTTAATCAGATTCTATGAGATCTGTGTGTACATGTGAGGGAACATGACCCTTTCCCTCTGTGATCCTGGTGGTTATACCTTTAACCCTGTTCCAAAATTTTCTTCCTGAACCCATGACTATAGACTGAATGTCTGTAGTTTAGGTGGCTTTGTGATTATGTGTATAATATTATATCAAATGTTTGAAAGAGAAGTAACTACAGTAAGAAATCAGTAAAAAAAACCCAAGCCAAACCAAAGGAGTTATAAGACTATAAAGAATGTTTTTTTTTAGTCTGTGTACACTCCAGCATGTTTATATTAATACAGAGGAGTACAAAGTCTGGATTTCTTTAACTCATCAACCTGTAGGTGTAAACTGTAAATCAGTGTTTCAGGAAGGTCAGCTTCTCTACTTCCTTTGTTATTCTGCTTCTACCAACTTTTTTTTTGCTTTTTTTATGGAGTATCTTCAGGAGTGCTGCTTAAGACTCTTGGCCAAAACTTGCTTTTGCTGCTCTGCCTTTTTTTTTCTGTTTACTTACTTGAATAAGCATTTTCATTTTCCTATGTGATATACTTCAAAAAAACAAATAATTGATTTTTTCTATAATATCCATTATTATGAAAGAATATGGTGGAAAATACTAAATTACAGGATGCACAGAAAAAATGCTATTGGTTCAGTCCTTAAATTTTTTTCTTTATTTTTTTCCCCTTGTGATTTGAAATCCTGTTAGAAATTTGCTATTTTTATGCGTAGGTACAGACTTTTTGTGTTTTAGTTTTATGCTATGTTTTTGAACCCACAACACCTGATCTGCCATGAATTCTGCCTCTGAAATTGTGTATTGACCTATTTTGCAGTGCTGGTTTTTAATTTTCTCTCAGTTATCTAATTGAGTTCAGCTTTAGAAGTAGGATAAATATGCAGTTAACTTGGAATGCAAATATTTTGAGTATAGGCCCTGTTTCAGGGAATTTTTATTTAAAACTCAAACCTGCATTTTCCGTGCACGAAGTTAAATATTGCACCTCTAGGTGGCGGCATGACACACCGGGATTTTTTCTGTCTGGTTTGGTTTTCTTTTTACTCTCCCTTTTAAAAATACATACGGAATAACCGAGCTCCTCGGCTCTGGAGTCAGAAGGAGAGAGTTTCAGAACAAATACAGGATAATCAGTGTGCAGTTTTATAGGTATTAAAACTCTGTCTTCTTGTAAATAACAACAGCCAGTTATCTTTCTGTTTATTTTAAAACAATGTATTACACTGACTAAGGGAAGCTTAATTACCCAGAGTTTGTGTTAATCAGAGTGTGTGAGCAGCTGCAGCTGCCCAGAAGTGTCAGCAGCTGGACGCTGCCTCGCCTGGCAGGCAGGAGGCAGGAAGGGCTGGTCCTTAGTGGACAGTGGTGACTGTAGCCAAAATCAAAAATCTTCATTCATGTCTTTCTGGTTTTCAGCTTAGTTAAAGTACAGGCTGTATAATAACCATCTTACAGTGCTATTCCCTAGAGAAATTCTGTTAGTAGTTTATGCCATTCGGTTCTCTCAAAAACACCTGCCTTAAGTATCTGGTTTTTTGCCTCATGTAAATCTAACTTTCCCATTTTGATGTATTCATTACCCTGGTATGCACACAAAGAATTGGCTATAGCAGTTGTCAGCACTGGGATGTTTTGTATAGTAGTGTACATGATCCGATATCATCTACACAACATTCACTGGAGACTTGTTATGAAGCAAAGATCAGAATTAATATTATTGCTAAAAATGGTCTAAGGAATTGCAGTTTTATCTAACTGGTTATTGTAACTCTTAGCTTATTTTCTTCTTTTACCTGAAGTTCTGACTCTTACACATCTCTTCTACAGAATATGGAAAAGTACTTTTTTTAAAATTTATTTTTCCTCACTATGTGGAGTTGTCATTTAGTGTATTTTTAACTGTGTTTAGGAAAAAAAAAATAGATAATGAGCTAATGAAGTGAGGATCCCACTTAATATCTTACCATATCTGTCTGTGTGTACACTAGTCTGCCTGGGGAGAGCCACAGAAATACAGGGAAGACAAATCTACTCCTAGCTGAAGTCAAGCAAAACGAGTTATTCTGAGTATTTATTCTTCTGTTTTAGAACACGAGGTTGTTAAACTGAGATAAAGCAGCTGGAAGCTATAAGTTTTGCAGTGTGAAAAACTATCTATCCTTTAAGTTTCTGACATTTTTTCTCCTTACTTTCACATGTGACAGTAAAATATATTAAGCTGAAAATAAGGCTCAGACAGTAGGTCAATTCTTGCAAATCAAAACTAATGTTTTATGAAATACATTTAAAAATCACTGACAGTTTGTATCCCAGACTTAAAAATAAGATAATTTTTTAATAATAAGATTCTCAAAAATGCAGTTTAAACCTGGACATGTTATTTTATTTTCTTTTTAATGTACTGCAAACCCATGAGTGCTTTGTTGCTGTCTCTTCATTGATGCAGGGATTCTGACATATTTGTGTAGGATAACATTGTAGCCGTCTTCCATATGGTTTTCCAAAATTATATGCATAAAAGAAAACAGAATAAGAATTATACTGTCTATTGAGAACATATAATGATTTATGCTTTCTATAATGAAACTACTGACTCATCTTTAGATTGCCAGTTTCTACCTAAATATTTGAATACATTCCCATCCTTCATAAGAAACCTTGGGTTTTGTCCTCGACATGGCAAAAATTGTTCAATAGTTGTTCTGAGACTTACAAATGGAATCTTTATGGTAGGCTGAAAAAGTCCTGCACATCAGTTTCTGTCAATTTATTTGTATGGCTTTAGAACTGTCAAGCAAAAATGCATAAAACTAAGTAGCAATTGTCTGTGCCCCATTCAAATTTTTCTTCCTCTTCACAAACAGCTGCTGAAATACAAAGAATACTACATCAGCTTGGAACACCACAGGACACGCCTGAGTTGAGGCAACAGCTGTGAGTACTTCACATGAAAACATTTAATTTCATTGCATCGTAAACAATCTCCTCCGAGGTGATAAGGTTAGGCAGAGTGTTTGATTTCGCTGAGAAAGGCGAGTATAGAGAAATATTTGAAACTTAAATGTTGAGATGTGCTTTCTAAAAGTAGCATAGTCTAAAAACTCAAATCAGCTGGTTTGCCTGTGCACATTGCCTGCAGTATCAGTATGTCTATAAAACTTGTGCTGTTTGTCAGCAAAGTGGCACAACCAGAAAGCAATATCACTGCTCAAAAACGTATACCCACCCCACTCCACTGCAGTCTGACTGTGTAAGTGTCACAAGGTAATGAATATATTGGTGTGGGGTTTTTTTGAGGTGGGATACTGGGAGGGGAATGTCATTTTTAGTGATGAAAGCTACAGTAAGGGATGACATTATAGAATAAATATGTGCCAGAAATAGTAACATAACAGAAGTGAAATCATACTCCAAGGCAGATGCTCTGCTGGAGTTCAGTCACCTAAAGGTGGACTTTCACTAATAAGCCTCAAGGAGAGACAGCAGCTGCTCTCTACTCCTCTGCATGGTCTAATGAACCAGTATGGTTTTTTTCATTCAACTCATTTATTGCATTAATCTCAGCATCACAAATGCATGTTGTGCTCATCCTGGCATTTCTAGTGTTTTGTGATGTGCTGTGGCCATTGAATAGTAGGAGGAAGTGTGTATTGGACAAAGGTTACGATGTTTATTTTGTGTTATGAAGCTGGATTGCTTCATAACAATCCAAGTTCAGGGACCATAGCATTAGCCAGGTACAATCCACAGTGGATATTCTACTGGGGACAGGGAATGGGTGAAGAGCAACATACAATAATTCAACAGGATCTAGGCAAAAATTCACACCAAAACAGCACAGAAACTGTTGTGAAGGACATGTTCCAGACCCTTTATTGGGATAATTTCTGTATGTACAGTAAGTTTGCTTGAGTTTTTATCTGTTTATCACTTGTCTGAATATTTGGCCTTTTCAAGAGTTACTTGGTTATTTTAAATATTGATGCTGATGGCTTGATAATAGCTTTCCATGTAAAACGTTTTTACATAGACTGGGCAGGGAGGATGCCAAAGCGGGTAAAGAATTTGACTTGCTTCAGGAAAAAAAAAGTGAATATTGGTAAAGGATTATGTGATAATATCAGAAGTATATTTATGTATTCTAATGACTGCAAATGTATTGCTGTACATGAGTAAAATAGAAGAAATCTAAGGGGAAAAAAGTGAGTAGTTATTAATTATGCTATCATACTGAGGAACACACCTTCTTCAACACCTATCCTATCTGAAATCTATGATTTCATGCCTTTACAGTGAAGAACAGAATAAAGATGGCTTTGTGTGCATTTAGTCCTGATGTTTTTCTGTGGCTCAGTGAAATTCAGCAAAGTAACCCAATGGCCTCTAATGAAAATTTGCATTTGGTTCTAGGCAACAGAAGCAGCAATACACCAACCAACTTGCCAAAGAAACTGACAAATACATTAAAGAGTTTGGATCTTTGCCTGCAACAAGTGAACAGGTATAAAATCAAAGAGAATGGCTTGTTTGACTATCTTGTTGGCTCATGTAAAGTATTTGAGTCACTTCAGTTCTTTATTCCTGCTTTCAAAGAGCTGTTTAGTTAGTCAAGGTATTTGCGCAAAGAGGGGATACTTAAAATGTAAGAATATTTTGTTGCTGTCCAGACTTGTCCCAAAGTTGTTTTTATGTATCAGGAATGAGGTAGTGTGACTGAAGTTGTGGGAATCAAGGCAATGTGCAGCGCCCTTCTGCTTTTTCAGGTAGCTGGACACTTTGTAATCCACTGCAGTGATGCTGTATCTTATTCTGCTTCCAGGGTCAAGGAATTGGTTACTCACTGTCTGAATAATTTGATTATGCACAGTACGTCTGTTGTGCATCACTCAGATCAGCATATATGCTGTATCTTGTCCACAGGCTTTTCCTTTCTCGAGAGAAGTAGACAGGAGCCATTACTAAATCAACCTGAGCAGTCTTTAAACTGCCTCTTTCCAAGCTCTGTGTAAAATTTTTCAGTCAGAAACATGTGAAGGGGCTGTTGTGATTAGCACACTCCTGTCTGCCCTCCTGTGGTTTCTTATCCTAGCAAAATCTGTCGCTTAAATAAGAGAGGAACAACGGGATCCTGGAAAACATGGATTCGGGTTATTGTCACTTAACTTGCCTGGTCTGTGGCTGATTACTGAGGAGCCTTTGGTAAAATGAATGGTCTTGAAACACTGAGTTTGCATGGCAGGCTATGATCCATGCTCACCCTGTCAAGCTGTAAACTTCTAACAGCAGTGTTAAAATTGGTCTTGGTATATAACCTCTAGTTCAGCTAAAGCATCTTTAGTTTGTTGTCTTTTTTCTGTTTGCTTATCTTGGAGTTGAAAAGTTCACAGTGAAATGTTTTGCTTATTATTTTACTCCTTTTATCAAAGCTATTTCTTAATTAAATACTTAAATAACAGATTCATGAATGGCAAATGACAACCTTTCAGAAATTTGTACGGGTTGATGTATGTATATATTCAGGAAAATGTGGTGGAGGCTCTCCAGAGTTCCCAATATTCTTCTTCCCCTCACTACATCTTAAAAATTAAAAAAAACCCAAACAACCAAGCAAAAAAATCCAAACAAACCTGAAAGGTTAGAACAAGTATTTCTGGATCTGTTCTAAAGCACTTAAGGGGGTATATGGACCCACTTCTGGATTCAGTTCAATATGTATTTCCAGAATTTATGTAAAATACATATGAAGTACTCTGTTCTTTCTTTTCTGCACCCTTCTTTCCCTCTATATTCAGTCACCTCTGCATATTTTAGCATTCCTGGTGTCCAAATATTTCACACCAAAGCAGTAGGTTTTACAATCAGCAGATAATAAGAAAGGTAGGAGCTTTCTTATCCCTGCTCATTTCTCATTTCCAGCTTTTAAATGAAAATAAATACATTGATTTCCTCTTTAAATGCCTTAATTTGTGTGGTTATGTGATCACAGAAGGAAAGAAGGTTTCTCCATGGAATTGCAAATGGTTTTGTTGACAGCCTTCCCTAACACCAACTTAGGAGCAAGAGTATATATGCCTTGGTATTTAGGAGACTGGAAATAGTAAAGCCTTGAAAAGCCTGAGCTCATTTGACTTGGTAAAACATTTTCTCCTACAGCGTCAAAGAAAAATACAGAAAGACCGCCTTGTGGGGGAGTTCACCACAGCACTAACAAATTTCCAAAGACTCCAAAGGCAAGCTGCTGAGAAGGAAAAAGACTTTGTAGCCAGAGTAAGAGCCAGCTCAAGGGTGTCTGTAAGTATCGGAAATGTGCCAGTATATTCTTTACATTGGTGTTAGCAGTTCAATGTCAGATTTGCCTCCACAGTGCTACTTAGCTCACAGCTGACTCTAAATGCTGCAGAACATGTGTTATATGATTTTATAGTAAAGGCTGCATTAAGTTGTAATAACCTCCCTGGAGAACTGTTACTTTTTCCTTGCCTTTGTCGCACAAAGGCATGAACTGCCCCTGTGTTCATGCTGTAATCTTGCAAAAGCAACTTCTAGTAGATTTTGAAATGCTTTTGCTCTGCCTTTAGATATCAACAGATTTTTTTTCCTATGGGAAAGAATGACTTGCCAGATTTCAGTGGAGTATTAAGGTGGAGAAGTGCTGAGTAGCTTCAGATATTGAGCTTTTCTTTGTCAGTGTATCAATTTTGCCTTTTCATTCTGTGCCAAATACACATTCTGTACTTGTGAGTTGTAACAGGCAGTTACTGAGCTGAATGCTTTTGCTTGTATTTCAGCCTTATGCATGCACAAAGCAAAATCAGGATGAGAACGTGTTAAATCATGCTTCAGTTTGACTTACTAGAATCCTTCTAGTATTTACTCCTTACAGAAATGCTGCCAGTGTTGTAATGTTTTACATTACAGGGCTGTAATGTTTTATTTATATTTTTAAACACTGATCATGTAGGGTGGGGCTCCAGAAGATAACTACAAAGAAGGAACACTTGTCTCTTGGGACAGGTAGGTTGAATTAATTAATATTCCTTAACCTAGCTCAAAATAGTAAACTGCCTGCAGGAAAGCAAGCTGCCCGTGATTTTTTTTTTTTGTCTTCAGCATAAAGAAGATATTTTGATGGCATAGATGTGGAGAAAAAGAGGCAGTTCACATAAAGTTCCCCCGTTTTTTCCTTATGCTTCAGCTGCAACCATGTCCTTAAGCTCCCCTAAGTTGCATTTGGGTTTTCTGAGATCCAGACTTAAGGAAGAAGAGTCCAACTTGAATAAAGTAAAGCTGTTGTGATAAGGTCCCAGTGTTAACTGGGAGCTCCCATTTCTTTCATACTCTCAAAGAACTGTTTCTTAGTCTCAGACTGTTTTTTGTTGCTCAGATAGGTGTAAAATCTGCAGTGGATAATTCAGAAGGAACTTTGACCTTGTATTAATACTTGGAATTTCCAGTCAGCCACCTGTTTTGGGCAGCATTGCTGCAGCAGCTCTGCTACACAATAGCTGTGATGGTTACACAATTTCTATTAGCTAGGGACGTGCAAGTGTAAAAACACACAGTTTTATTAACTGATAATGTAAAATGTGCTGTGTACTTACCTGTTAATTTTATCTTTCTGAATAATTTCTCATTGCGTTTGTTCAATTCTGCATGGGTTTTGGTTTTGGTTTTTTTGTATGACAGTCAACCGCAAACACAACTGCAAGATGATGAAATTACAGAAGATGATCTCCGTCTTATTGAGGAGAGGGAATCTTCCATTAGGCAGCTTGAAGTAAGTACAAGAGGTTTTACAGCAGAATATGGTTTTGATGTTCCAAAGAAACTGCATTTTAAAGGTTCATCACCATTAATTGCAGACATGAATCTTGAGGAGTTTGGGTTTGTCTGTGGGTGTGGTTTTTCCCATGAAAATTGCAAATACCATTTTTAGATGTGAAATGTGCATTTGAAATCTACTGTATGAAAGCCTTATTTTGATGTACTGTTTTTTACTAGAGTGGTTCTGCTATGGAATAAGAGTGCTCATGTGATTTTTCCAATATGGTCATATTGTAGAACCATTTTAAACAGTGAATATAAATGTAGCAAAATTATGCCTCTCCTCACACATCTTCTCAATGTGTTGTTCAACATGTTCATTTTTAAGTGGATTTTTAAAAACATTTCTGGAAATACAGAAATATTCTGTTTTGTTGGAACTTTTGTATCTAAGGACTGCATAAACTCAGTCTCAAAGTACCAGAAAAAACTTCAAGATAAGCACATTAAGGATTTTTTATCCTGTAGTATAAAGAGTCATGGATGCACACCCTGGAGGAGAAGGAACAGTATTTATATCTAAATGCACATAGATGCTAAATTGTGTGATGTACACAAACCCTAATGTTTTTATTTTTCAGGCTGATATTATGGACATCAATGAAATTTTCAAAGATCTAGGAATGATGATTCATGAACAAGGTGATGTGATAGGTAGGTCCAATTCAAATATTACTTGAAATTTCTTTTTTCTATTTCTCTGGCAAGCTGCAGTATAGAACTTCCTTTTACTGGGAAAATTCCTCTAATGACACTAAAAATGCTAAAGAAAATCAGGTACGACCTAATAATGGGTAGCCTGGCTGAGATGACTGGGAATACACTAAGAAAGAATGCTTAATATCTACTTTAAGACATGTAATTTTTCATGTGTATAAAATGCCTTTAAAGTAGTTTTCTGAACTGTTCATACATAACATTGGACTTTATGTGGGAATTTTACTGTATTTGTTAATGGATCTAGGTGTGCAGATTCAGCAAAGATTCATGCAAACAGGTTTATTGTTTTAACAAAATATGATTGGAGAATCCATTTTCTGAGTTAGCTGCTAAGACATGCTGTTGTCTATGTCCAGCATATATTTTCAGGACTTTTTTTATCACCCTGGCCCATAATTGGTTTAGGTTTTTCTACTGAAAAAAATAAAGTCTGTGTCAATATGATAGAATACCAAACTAGATTCATGCTTCTCAGAGTTTTGTTTGGTCCATTGCCTCTGTTTCATAAACCTTAGGACTTCTTTTAATCTGAGCAGAGAATAGTCAGTAGCAAGTTGGAGGACAAGTAAAAGGTAATTTAAAAAGGAAAAAAAAAGATAGAACTACTGAAAATTTCTGATGGTGAGTAGCTAAGTTTTAGCCCCGCAGGCAGAACTGGGGAGCTGTAAGCTGACGTGAATTCAGCCAATCATTTCCTGGGCAGTTCTGGAATGAGCTCAGGCATAAGTGTAGGTTGGGTCAAGCTTTCATAATACAAGGTACATTGATGAATACTGATGAAGACACACCATTTGGGGGCAGCTGTTAAATGTGCTCTCAAGTATATTTCAGCATTCCAAACCTTTGTCTGGGTTATGACTAATCAAAATTTGAAATCTTTCCTTTCAAAACAAAGACAGCATAGAAGCCAATGTGGAAAGTGCAGATGTACATGTGCAGCAAGCAAACCAGCAGCTGGCAAGAGCAGCGAACTACCAGGTAATGCCAGTTGTGTGAAACTTCTTTCTGCTGTAGTCCTGACTTACGCTTTCTTATGCAGTTCCTCAAGACTTGAAAATGTAAAGGTTAATATTAGACTACTGTGGTATTTCTGGGTCACTATAAAATAAAAGTCAGTGACTTCTGAAACCTTTGGGTTTCCTGTCAGGCTGTTTCCAGCCAGATTGTTTCAGAGCCTTCTCAGATTTTATGAGAGCACCTGGAGTTACATCTTTACTTAAAACAAACAAAGAAACAAAAATCCCAAAACCAACAAAAAAAAAATTTACCCAAACAGACTCCTACAATTCCTGTATATGGGAGAGCAAGCCTTTGGAGATCTCTGGAGAAGTAGAGAGGATAGGCAGGAAAATCTGAGGAAGTGGCCAGTTAGCACCAATTTTTGCTGTCTAAAATCTTCCCAAAGCTGTATATGTCCAGCATTTGTTATTTGCTACTCTGATGCTGAAAACGTATTTCAAACTGTCAAACTTTTTTGAAAAGCCTTTTAATACCTTTAAATGCCACTTCTTTATAACATTTTTGGAACTTATTAGAAATAATCTTATTAGTAATTAATATTCCCCTTTAAGTTTGATTTAGTCCTTAGATGTTTTTTTAAAAAAATCCTCTTATGTGTGTTAGTAGTAGGTAGGACAGTAAATGAATGACAGAATGTCTGAAAGACTGCCTGCTGATTTCAGAAATGAGAGAGTGTGCATCCTTGAACTGTATTCTCAGTGGGACTAACTGGCACATTAAGTACATTTGATGGCTCCTATTTCAACTTTAAAAGTTCAGGAAAAAAAATAATAGCAGCCAAAAATTTTAGTGTAAGGTATAAGTTTTCTGGTTGAAATTTAAAATTAAAAGCTTCATGATTTATTTTGAGGAGGAGAGGATCTTCCAATCTGAAAGGAAGGTTTTCAAGACTTGACAAGTGGGTTTTGCAAGAGACACCAAACACTGCAGAGTTCCTCTGTGTTTGAATGAAAGGACTGTGTAATTTGCTTTGGATTTGAACTTTGCTTCGTTTGAAAATTTATCCTTGTTCCAAGGTGCTGAAAAATTTCAGCAACTATTATATCTGACCTGACCTCCTCAAGGAAGTGTTAGAGGCCCAGATGTGCTGGGAGGGACAAGGCTGTTGATGCCCTTACAGCTCCTGTTTGTGGTTGGATGAACTCTGCATCACTCATCTGCCACATGGAGTGCATTCCCACAGCAGAGCAGTTTGGGCTGCTTCAGCACGTGTAGAAATGATGATAATTGTTTGTGGAAATAAGTTTGCCATGCCTTGCTCAAGCAGTATTACAGGGGAAATGTTTGACTTCAATGCATTTCTGGCAAGAGGGGGTCAGCAGGCTGCAAAATGAAGAGATTGTGAGTGAAAAGAAAGAATGGCTGCAGGAGGAAGGTACTCCAGCAAGCCGATTGAGTTCTAGCAAGTAAAACAATGAAATGAAGAAATCTTTGCCTGATGGTGGGAGAAGTGGCAATGAGACAATAACACTAGAAGAAGAGAATTGTTAAGATACTTGGTGGTCTGGGTGGTACTGGGCAGAGAACTGACAGCTTCCATGAAGAACTGACACAGATGTTGTTCTTCAGAGAGGAAAATTAAAAAAACCCAAAACATCAAACCCCCCAGGCAGAAGTTTTGCCAAGTACAGCACAGCCTGGCTTTACTTCTGGGGCTGGGGCCTAGAATCCCAAGATCTGAGTGTTGTTCTTTGACTATCAGCAAGAGCCTGAGAAACCCATTGGTAATCTTTCCTCCCATGAAGGAAACCTTCAAATTCCATACCCTTCAGATAAAGGATGACATATTGCTGCTTGTCTTGAGGGTTTTGGTATCTCAGGTTATTGTACCTGTATGGGAAATGTGAAAGTTCTCAACATGCAAATAATTGGGACTTTACTGTAGTGACATTTATATAAGTGGATCTCTAGTCATGTCTCTTTGGTTTGGGTTTTTTTTTAGTTAGTTTGTTTTTTTTTAAGGGCAAGTTCTACCTAAGAAACTTGGCAAAAACACCTTTAAAATAACTGTGAAGGGATACACAGCAGTCTAAAATTGTAGTCCATTGCTCCCTTCTGTATATACACTAATAGTGTATATACACTATTTTCTAGCAGACCATTTCTACCTCTTCTGTTGAGCAACTGATGGTCCATTTTCTTCTCTATGCTGTCTCCTGTGCTCATGTTACTTCCCCCAGAGTTCCAAATACATCCATTCATTACATTACTGTGGTTTTTTTCATTAATTTATTATGTGTGTCAGAAAATACTACTGAAATAATTCTGTTGAATAATATAGCCGTAAAGTAATGAAGATAACTTTGCTTTTGTTTTTTTTTTTTCTTGAACAGCTTTATATGACTTGACCATCTTTATATGTAAGGACACAATTTAGTTAGCTTGCACAAGCAGTAGGACCAGAAAATAATTTGAATAGTTTTCTGATGTTCTGATGCGGTACAGTTTTCAATCAACTTCTTTTTTCTCTGTCGGCAGCAAAGATCCCGAAAGAAGATGTGCATACTCATTATTATACTTGCTATTGGAGCATTGCTTGTTGGACTCATCATATGGTTATCTACAGGTTAAGTTTCTGGAGAAAGCTTTGTAATTTGTATTTAAATTAGAAAAGGAAATCCATAGTTATGTTTTGCTCATTGTGAAGCTGAGTAAAATAGTGGTTCTGTACTTCATCACACCTACTTTTTTTATAAGACTTTTTGTTTTAACCTGAGACATAATGTTCTCAGTACTGCCATCAGTATAACTGCCTGTCCTCTCGGATGTGGGTGCTGTCTTACCAGAAACAAACAGTCAAGGTCATAAACTGTTCCGTTAACTTAAACATAAAACATCTTAAGGTTTAAGGGGCTAATCAAAGTAACGACAATTTGTGTTGACAGGGGGGCAAATTATCTTTTGGGGTATAACTAACTGTTGCTGCCAAAACAAACTCCTGAATTGTTGCTTGAGGCAATGAATTCACATCTCAGAATTTATTTTTAAGTTAGAAGTATATTTCTTCACTCTTTCCCTTCCATCACAGTTACCTACCCATTTTGTATGGGTGGTTCAAAAATAAAACATAGGTTGCTGAAGTTGATGTGATCTCTCTTTTATACCTGTGAATTAAGCCTTCAGTGTGCTTGCAGTCTTTTAGATGCTCCATTTATCTCTATATCTGGCATCAAGTATGGCTGTCTGGAAGCCTCCTGCAAAGGTAGGAAGGCCGAATGGTATAATTATGTGGATTTTGTTCCAGTCCTTGCATTAAGAAATACTGTGTTTTATTGCACACATCTGGTATCTTTGCATCTGAAGAGTGCGTGAGTGGTTTTGGTTAGAGGAAAATCTGCTCTAGTCTGTGACTTATTAGACTTACTGGGAAGAATAGAAATTCCCAACTTCCTAGCTGCACTTGAATGTCACTGTTCTGAAACTGCTGTGATTTAGTTTCCATGAACAGGTCCAAAGTTGTATGTGATGTCTTTCACACAGCTTAAGAAACGAAGATTACAAGTTCAATTCCAAGTTCAACAGTGGTATTTGAAATTAAGTTAAAATCAGTTGAACTGACTGGAAGCATTTAAGAAGTTTCATGCTTATAGCCTTTAAAATTACCTTTTTTCCTTTTGTGCCATTTTGTACTAATATATTAAAAATGTAAAAACACTTTTTGCCAATTAATCTATTTGCCTTTTTACTTAATCTTGATGAACTAATCTGAAAAGTGTACAGATGAAAAAGTCACTCAATCTGTATTTTATAAAGTTCTTCCACACCAGACTGGTAGAGAGAATGCACTGTATACATGGTGAACTATGAAATTTTATTTGGGAACAATCTAACTGTAAGCATAAATGAATTGTAACCATGCAACCAAAATAAAGGTCTTTTAAAGAGTACACTTTCTAGTAGTTGCTTTTTTTCCCCCAAGAATCTATCTTTAAAAGCACAGCTGTCATCTTTGCCTTTATGTGAGTGATTGAAACATCTCTGAACAACTCCAGAGAATTTTAGCCCAGCTGGTAAGGTGGTCCAGGGGAGCATCTCTTCCTGTACTGTACTTCACATGGTTAATGAAAAAGCTCCTGGATCTTGCATTCCCAGCTAGTGATGCTAATGCCCTGGGATTTTTGTTTTCAGACTACATTAGTCTAAACTAGAACAGCAATCAGCATTTTGGCTGGGTAGCTTTCTTACCAGCAAACTGCCTAAAATTCATTTTGGAAATTTCCTGACTTTAAAGTTTAACAAACTCTTTGCACTACTGCAGACAGGCACTGAGGGATGACCTGATCCTTATTTGCTCAGGAGAATCTTTTCTCTGTTGCAATACCTCATGCCTGTCTCTATCAGTGACTGATTCCATTGACATGCTGAGGAAAGAAAAGAGCTCTTTGGCAGCAGAACTTCAGCTCTGACTCCTGACAGATCAGACATTCTGTCTATGCTTGATACTTGTTACATTGCATTTGTCTTCTTGTTTGGTTTTCTACTAGGAGGATTCCCTACTAAAATGCTTACCACCTTGAAGAATGTTGTTCTTGGGAAGAGATGTAGTACTGATTGTTTACCTTGTAAAGGGATAAATACCCTCTTTACTGGCTTTGTCCAGTAGTGACTGCAAGGTGGGATAGCCTATACGTAAAAGCTTCCACTATCAGGAGCTGGTGAGAATCAGGTTGGGGCAGCAACACCAAATGACTTGGAAATTCTGTAAGTCAAACAGCAATCCATTTCCCAAACCCCTGCTGCAACCTGCAGCCTCTGCTCTTCTGTGCCTGATTTGTGTGCATGTCTTTATTTCCCACATGGAATTGTCTCTATTTTTAGAGTCATGTGCCTGTTCAGCTGCTCTTTTGTGTTGGTGGTTGGAGGACTCTGAAGGAGAAGAGCAATGCTGAGAGTCCCTGTGGGTGCCTTGCTTGTTTTCATTTGTGATTTATTCAAATAAAACCCTGCTTGTGTTGTGGGGGTGCCTCCCCCACATGCTCTCCAATGAAAGATTTCTTCCTCAAATCCCAGTGGAGGTGGGACACTGGAACCTTTTACCTCCAGATGAGATGAAGGGCCAGCTCTCAGAAGTCACAGGGATGATTCTGGCAGACGCAGTGGCTGCTGCTGCCCGGTCTGTGAGGCAGGGACTGGTGGTGTGGTGAGTGCTGGAGTGTTTACACACAATCTCCTGTACCTGTTGGAGAGACCAGCCTGCAAGGCCCTAATTGTGCATTAAGGATCTTGGTTCTGTTAATTTTCAGACTTGATTAGGCAGAAACAAAGTGCTGGGAGGGGTTGTATTTAGAGTGCCCATGTTGGGGGGTCATAAATACTCCTTTCTAAGCTGCTCTTAATGGAGCTTCTCTCTATCATTTCCCTCCCCTATGTGCATACACTCTTAAATGTATGAAATGCAACTTCCAAGTATTTAAAGGAAACTTTGATATCTGTTCAGAACCCAATAAAACACCTGGGTGTAACATGTATGAGTCAATGTTTTTAGAACAAAGATTTTGGCTGCTCTAAATTATCCATCAATATCTGTCAGATTAGCAAGGCCGAAAAATGCAATCAAAGCACCCTTCATTTTACTGAAGGAACTTGCTAAGAATAGTTCCTTTGTAGTTAACCACACACCAAGGGGTGCTTTTCTGTTCTTTCTTACCTTTTCAAAGAGCTGAAAATCACAGGGGCACACAGCTTTTTAAAGGTTTTTCTTTTTTTCCCCTCTACACCTCCCCCATTGGAAATTGTTCTGATAATTAGCAGAGTATGGAATAACCCCAAGCTAACTTTGTATGTAGGAGCCTTCTTAATTCACCCACCTGCACATTGTGTGTGTATTGTCAGCAAATATGTTTGATGTCAGAGGTGTGGGCTAGATTTTGGATATCAATAGTTTGAAACTATAAAAAAAAGATGGAGTAAGGGGGCAGGGAGAGAAAGACAAAATCTGTTAGTGCAGTTAAACCAATATCCTTGCAGCTGATCACTGGCTTGATATGTTTTCAAGGACTGTGTTGTTGGGTATCACATTTGAAAGAGATGCTTTGCTTTTGTTTAGTTCTGATTGAACCTCGATGATTTCAAGAGCACCAGTGAGAGAGGAAAGTGCAGAGATCTCCTTGCTGCTGGATATCAACAGTTGATGACTTTCTGTTTCTTATGGTACCTGTGGGGCAAAGTGGTGTTTAAGAGGGTACCACGCAGCTTTCCCTTTCAGTTTGCAATTAAGTCCAGAGCTCTCACCCAAAGTTGTTGAGGAGTGAGGGCTAATTATCCTCTGATGAGCTGCCCACCTGCAGAGCCATTCTAGATGCTGTTGCAATGTGAGGTTTGCAAGAATAGCTATCTGAAAGCAATCAGCTTCCAGGCATCTTTATCCTTGTGGGGGTCTCTGACAGTGCCCCTGATGGTACAGAGGTTTCTGTAGCTTAAGAATGCAGATTACAAAGCATTGACTTAGTTTTGTGTATCCTGATACGTTATAGCCTTCTGTGATAAAAGGAGTTGTGTTTGCATAACACCGAAGAACTCCACAAACCTAGGAATTAACAGAAAAAGTAGCAAAATCTTAATTTTTAGAGGCAGAGACCAACAAATGATGCTGTAACTTGCTACTTGCCCAACTCATTCTGGACTTTTCCCACTGGCTGTATTGAATGCCTAGTCTTGAACACAGCTGCGGTGATTTGGGTTGCTCCTATCCAAAGTATCACTATTTCAAATATAAGAAAGGTACTCAGGGGTAAGAGAATGCATCATACTCATGATTGTAGTGTGGGTACAGGGGAGGGCCACAAAATGACTGGTGCACTTCTTTTCTGAGGTCAGAGAGAGCTGAGTTTGTTCAGCCTGGAGAAGAGAAGATTTCAGGGAGACTTCATTGTGGCTTTCCTGTGCTTGAAAAAGTCCTCCAGAACTGGAGAGGGACTTTTACAAGGGTGTTTAGTGATAGGACAAGGGGGAACAGATTTAAACTGAAAGTGAGTAGGATTAGATATAAGGAAGAAATTATTTACAAAAAGGGTGGTGAAATGCTGGCATGGGTTGCCCAGAATGATGGTGGATGACCCAGCCCTGGAAACATTCAAGATCAGAACTGCGTTCTGAGTAACTTTATCTAGTTAAAGATGTCATTGCACATTTCAGGAGGGCTGGACTAGGTTAACTTTTAAAGGGTTCTTCCAATTGAAATTGCTCTATGGTTCTGTATTTGCAAGACTACCCTAGGAAGAAATATTCAGTAGTAGTGTCTACTCTTTAATAGTCATATCTGTGTATATGAACATAACACTTCTTTGCTACTGCTGATAAAATATATTTTTCTCATTTAAGACAAAAATAACCTAGATTAAAATCCTTGTTAGCACAATAAAATTAATCAATTTGAATCTTTTCTTCATTTTAAAATATGTCTTGCATATTAAAAAAAAGTAAAAGGAGAAAAGTAAAAATAAACAAAAAAAAGTTGGTAACTAGTAACATTGTTCACCCCTCCTTCCTCCTTCAAGATTCATTCTAGACTGAGTTGTAATTGTGTTTTTCCTTTATTTAATGTTTAATGTGTGTGCGTAAAATTTTGGGGTTTCGGCAGTACAGATTGGAGTCTGGAGTGGTAATAAGGGTGGGAAGGAGTGGGCACACTGTGTAATTCAGGCAGTACAAATGATAATCTACCTCCCACCTTTACTCACTGTAGCTGCCAAGTCTGCATCTTAGAAGGAAGGACTTCCAGATCCACGGGAGTTCCTCAGCAACAGCTTCAGCTGCTCCCAAGTCCTGCAGGCTAGATGGACCTTTGTCTAAAGGAGGTTAGCAGGGACAAGGAGATCTTTTCTCCTCTAAAGGAGAGCATCAGCCAGCAATTTGTGGACAGGGTAGATAAATGTGCTCCCTGCCATCTGCACCATGTTTGCTGCCTTCCCACCTACCCCATTCCCCTTCTCATAAACACAGATGGCTGCAGCAGTGAGCCACTATCCTTCATCTACTGTAACCCCACAGTGGCATCCCTGGAAAAGGGCAATCTGGCACCCGAGGGGCCACACAACAGCACAGGGCATTACCAATTTTCAATTATCTCAGGTCAAGGAGAAATGAACAAGGCTGGGGGAAAAGAAGGTATCCACAAGGAAAATCAGTTCAGCAGCTGTCCTGACAATCAGCTCTGTCTGGTTGTGCCAGGGGAGCCACAGCCCACAGACTCATTTTCTAAGGCCAGGTGTGCACAATCTTCCCCTAGCTGAGGGGGAAGAGGAGAGTTTTGGGGGGTTTTGGCTCAGTTGTAAAGGAGGCGGCTGTTATGTCTTAGAAGGGGTTATAAACCATCAAAGACCCCCGGACTCATTCTTGGGGCCTTCCACCAGAGATCTGCTCCCTGCAGAGGAGGTGCTTGGGCATTCCCACATGTACCTGAATATATAACAATCCATTGAACTCCATTTTTCCTAGGACCCTCACCACTGGGACCAGGGTGAAGAGGAGCAACAGAATGCCACTGGATCCACGGGGGTGGTAACTGTTTTCCTACTTAATCTGTTTCTCACCCTCTGTTCTATTTCTGTGTCTCTCTCTACTGGATATTTACTGTTAAATAAAATCTGTACTATTAACTTTGGCACATGGTTTCACTGCACTTTAATTTGGGCAGAGGTAAATAATATATATGCTCTATAATAAGCATGATAATCAGATCTTAACATGGTGTCACTTCACACAAAGAGGAAGTTTTTGTTTGTTTTTTTTTTTTTTTTAAAAGAAACACTGCATGACTTTTCCTAATCTTGCCTTTTGTACTGTCAGGTTTTCCTCTGCTCCCTCCCTTGCCTGGTTGCCTGTACAGGCAGAACCAGCTCTGCTTTAAGGCTTTGCCTACGCCACTGTGACAACTTTCTTTCTGCAAATAAGGTCACTTAGGTTGGCTACATTGCTGTGTAAGTCAGTAATTCTAGGCTGGGAACAAGTATTTTATTCACTCACTGTCAAAGGCATCCAGCGATGAAGCACTTTGACATCATCAATTCAGAAACTTCCATGAACTTCTCAACCAGTTATAGCCTTGATCTTAGCATACTCTTCCCAGTAAAGAGGAAAATTCAGATTGTTTATTCTGGCAGAGACTGGAGTGAGAATTTTTTGTTATTTAATCCATGCAGTTCTAATTTTATGATGGAACTGCACCTGAGAACAGGCAAGTGCCCAGTGAGCCAAGTGTTTCCTTGCAAGTCAAGCCTCCTGTCATCTCCTCTGCCTGCCCCCAGTTCCAAATTTACTTCTGAACATTGCCAGGACCATAGAAGTTTGACCTCAAGTCTCTCTTTCCTCTCAGACATGAGATATCCATAAATGCTCTAGTTAAACTGCAAATCCTTTGCATTTTAGGTAGAAATTATTTATCAAAAAAAAAAAAGTATGAGGTTTATGATTCATCCATTTGCAAACACAGCTCTGCAAAAAAAAAAAATAAAAAGGCTAAAGGGATATTTTGTAAACCATGCACATAGACTAGAAGAGTTCTGAAAACCCAGAAATATTACATAAAGACCACAAGACTAAATGAAAGTAAGAAAAATATTTGAGAGGAGAGGATGAGGTAGGAGAGACAGAAAAAGATCTTTCTTTAGCTTGTGCTACAGAGAAGGGCAGAAACAAAAGTAACAACTGTAGGTCTGAGAAACTGGCGGTGACTGTGGAGGGTTGAACTGTGTAACACCATGCAGCATTGTTCTGGGCAATAAATGGTGGCTGACCATCACCCTGAACAGATGTCTCAAATTTTGGAAATTACTCTTCTATGAATAGCCTTCTGAAGCTGGCCTTCTCTGCAGCCAGAAAAACCATCTTGGCAGTTGTTGTTTTACAGATCTGGGAGGGAAAAACCAGGAGCTGTTCTGCATGTTGTGTTTCATTTGATTCCTGAGAATTCAGTAGTTTGGTGGAGTCATTTTGGCTATGACTCTAGGGAAGTGGTCAATTCCCTGAACTTTTATTGACTTGCCAGTTACTTTCTTGTTTTCTGGGAGGGCTGCATTTGGAGTAAAAATGCAAAGAGAGCTGGAGCAGGATGGGTTAGGAAGGTTTGTGAAAGGATTAGGAAGACCAAAGTAATAGCATCATAGGTATATGAAAAAATTGAGATATACAACCATAATTCAGTTTTTCTATGCATGAGTTTTTATGAGACAAATGTATGTCAGTCTCAAAAACTTAAACACTTAGTAAGTCAGCTATTTTATTAAATCGTATGCAAAATTTCAAGGAGGCATAAATATTTTTGCCTTGAAAAATCCATGAGGTTGCAAAGTCAGAGGGTGTTGTATTTTAATTACCTTTTGTTCTTCATTACTTTGATGCCTTCTCATCTCTGCCATTCTGTTGGGCTACTGAAATATGAGGTGTTGCCTATGCAAGTTTGTGCTTTTCATCATGGTTCCCTTGCACCAAAATCGCATCTGCAATACTCCTGTTCCATTCTGTTGGGATGTTTCTAACAAGAACTCTGCCCCAAGCTGTGTTCTCTGCTTGTGTGCAGCAATTCCAATCCCCAAAGGAATGCAAGGACATGACTCTTCAAGACTGATGTAATTTGAAAGGTGTGTACAAAATACTATGGCTGGTAGGGAAAATGAAGTAAAATCTTATGCTAATCTGACTTGCTGCTCTTTGATGCTAAGGACACCTTGAATATTTGCATCTGGCAACTAAACTTTTCTTTTTTTTTTGAGACACATATTTGGGCTGGTCCTCAGAAATTGTTTCAAGAGGGGAATGGGAGGAGGTTCCTCAGCTAAGTGCTGTGTCTTTCCTCATTAGGTTTTGTTATGTAGTACACAGAGGATCTTTTGATACGGTCCTTAACAAAATCAGAATAAATGTATTTAAGGAAGGCAAAAAGTACAACATTATCCAATGCTTTACAAGGAAACCATTTGTCTGATAAAAAATTTATGACTAATACAGAAAAAAACTCCAAAACATATGGGGTTTGTAAATCAAAATGAGAAAGGAGAATACTAATTGTTTAAAAAATTGTTTAACCCAGTTCTAACATGAGCTCCTTTTAGAAGTTGCTTGTTTTGTTTTTTTCTACTTATGCAGGGTTGCAAAATTTTCCATGGATACTCATTACAGAACACTTCCCACTGTGCTGAGTAGTGCCTAATGACTATTAGTCATTATGGTGCTAATAGTACTGATTTGCTTTTAATGGGTGCCAAGGTAACTTGAGTGTTTATTCCATGAGAGATGCTGTGGGCAAGGGGATGAAGCAGACTGAACAGGATGGCACAGGACTGGGGCTAGTCTGGGCTGCTGCATTGGAGTCATCTTGGATGGAACAAATATGTGACAACGGCACCCCTGAACTGTGCTGCTTCTGAGGTAGTGACAGGGAAATAATTTATTTTAAAAACCCAACAAACCGGCAAGGCAAATCAACAAACCCAAAGTGTCAGCTTGAAACTCAGGCAACAGCCTAGCAGTAGAGTCTGAAGCCTGAGATGCTGTGGAATTCCTACTTAGACTCTCTTCTCCCTCAAAGAGGATCAGAACAACCTGGACAACCTCCACACCAATCACCCTATCAACGGCTTGTTTTTCTACCAGCTGTAAGAGCACAGTTTAGTGACACACAGTGCAAGATCTGCCCAAAATCTGCAGATGTTATCTGGAAAACCCTCAAGAATATTTTTTTAGCTTAGTAGTCCAGATGCAGGTTTTCTGGAAGAATAAACAGGTGATTGTGGATATCCCTTGAGCTGGCAACGATGTACTTCACAGAGAAAACACTGACAAGAGGCTGTGAGCAATAAACTAGTAATTTGCAGGGAAGTCTGGGTTTGGACTACAACCTCACATCCTACCGGGGATAACAAGAGTATGGTGCTAAAATAACACAGATGTTCCTGAAAAATGCTGAAGAGTCAGACTCTGGTCTATACTTAGCACTATGAAATTGCAGCATAGCACCAACAAACTAAAATTCATGTTGACCTTCTATTTAATTGAAAACTGAGAGTTTGGCTATAGCTATGACAGGCTTGTAAGAACAGGGAGAGAATTGAATGAAACTAAACAAAAAAAAAAGTCATTATGAGTTAAAGTCTGTGAAATGCCATTACTTACTGAAAATGACACGTTGTGTATCTAGGTTGAAAAGAAGAGGTCAACCAACAGCAGCATTGGTATCAAATGAGCCTTCTGAGGTTGTGACCACAGATGGATGTGTACTGTGATCGCTTTCTCCAGCTTCCAGAGGGTCTGGGAAAGATGCTGAATTCACTCTTTCTTTGAGGAGCTCTGTTTCTAAAGCAGAACCATTATGGGTCCACCAGATATGTGACCTCTAGAGTGTCATGCTGCCAGAAGAAAATGTTGGTCTCACTATGGTGATATTTTTCTCCTGCTGATTTAGGAAAAGTAATGTATGAAAACATTACTTGTCTTCAAAATGCTGTATCATAAAAAAATCATGGACTGGGGAAGAATTTTCTGTTCACTAGGTGCTTCACAGACATCATCATCACACAGCAATGCCCAAGTCAGCTGTTTGCTTGAAATCTTGGTACCAGCACAGAGCATTTAAAACAAAAAATCCCAGTCTTTTGCAACAATGCAGTTTGGGGAGGCCTCTGTCTTCCCTTGGGAGGGACATTTGAGAAGGATGTTTTGTGCACATGTATTCACATATCTGGTTTGCACAAAAGTCACTGCTCTTATATTTTCACTGTTAATGGTTTGTATGTGAAATTGCTGCCAAAGTCTGCTTTGAATACACCAGAGCCACTGGCTTTGCCAACGGAGCACCCCTGTTAATTTTCAGCTTGTAGAGTAGATCTGACCCCACCATCCTCCAGGAATGGGGGAGAGCTGTTTCCTAGCTTTATGTTTTTTTTCTCACAGAAATCTTTACTCTTTGGGAGTGGGAAAAGACAGCTATTCTCTGGTGTTTCCAAAGAGGAGCAAGAGTGGAATGGGGTGGGGAGGGCTCCCTTTCTTTTTGTGCAACCTCTCCCCTGTTTTCCTTCACCTCAATGACAGGATAATCACAGAAGCTGAGCTGAAGTAAATTTAGGAATCAAGAAATTAGTCTTGATCCTCATATTAAAAGTAAGTGTTTACCTAAATTAAAATTAATATTTAAGATGTTTTGTGTCTTTTTTGTCATCTTATCATGTTAAAGAGCTGCAGCTCCTGGAAGCTCAAAGCAAATTTGAAAGGGAGTTTCTTTTTTCCTCATCCCATTAAAATTTTGCCAAAATGAGATTATCTACATATTTTGTTAATATCATGACTTGTGGCTAATACAAAAGGAATTAAAGCTTTGGCTAAAACAAAAGCCAGTGAGCAGGCAGATGCTTCAGCATGATGTTTGCTCTCCCCTCACACCCACACAGCTTAGCATGCCTGGAGACACATGATGGTTTATAAAGCAAGCAAGGACCCAAACTGGCATCACCAGCAGAAAATGTTAAATGCAGCTTCTCCCAGAAGTCCCCACAAATAGTCTGTGGTTATTGAGCTCAGCTGGTACAATCACATGTCCAAAGGTTAACTCTGAGTTTCAGGCTACAGTCTCATGGGTATATTAACAAACCTGTCCTCACCAAAACCTGAAATAACATGTATTCATGCTGTGGATTGGAATTGTGTGCTCCAAACAATGATTTGTTTAGTTATGTTTGGAATACTCCAGCTTTGGTGAAGTCAGCCCTAATTTGAAAAGGTTTGTGCCTAGGAATGTTAGACAGCTGCAATCTGTACTGTAGTGCTCATACAGGAACATCAGACAGCTGCTTTTCTCCTGTTTGTTTCCTGATGGGCTGTAGTCTGGACTTCAACTTGCTCCAAAAGTCTAGGAATCTGTCCATCATACCTACTGTTTTTCTGCATCACTTGCATAGTGTCTTTGAGAAAATTTCAGTGATTTGTAAAATAATATGTACTGGTAGCACTGTATCCTCAACATAGTTGTTTTATAAAAGGATAAGAACAAAAATGTATAAATAATTAAATTAGAGTAACTCTTAAATAGCCAAAGGATAAGAGCACAAATGTATAAATAATTCAATTAGAGTAACTTTTAAATAGCCAAAGGATAAGAACATGAATGTATAAATAATTCAATTAGAGTAACTCTTAAAAAACCAAACTGAGCATTAAACTGCCTTTTCAGTGTGTGGATCCTGTCAGAGGGGACACAGTGCAGCAATGCTTGTCTTCTTCCCTGGTGGCAGAGCCAGTTCTACTCTGTCTCATTGTTTCACACTGGAAGTTTCTGCTCAGTAGATTATTTACCAAGGGTTAATATCAAGGGTCAGTCTCTTTCATCATCACAGCTTTCAGGCTACTTTTTCTGTTATATACCTGTGGCTCCATTTTTTTTCCACACTTGATCTTGTGATCTTGCATTTTTTTGATTCCTTATTCAAGGCTGCTGTGTCTCTGGATGTTATTGATCCATTGATGACATCACTAATGTCAATACGTGATGTCATTTGCTAATTTTATGGATTTAAATTTCATTGCTTTTTGTCATATTCATTTAACATTCGTAGTAAGAGTGCTTGTCATTCTAGATTGTAAACCTGACAAAAACATCCATGACCATGACAAGCAACTCAACAAATTCAGGAGAAAGGTCCAGACACTTTTATGGTGACCATGCTGAACATCATCTCTGTGAATCTTACAGTAAACTTACCATCGAACCAGTAGGCAAGAATCTCATCCCTCAACCTGTGTGCACTTTATATGCACACACTTTATTTATAAACTCCACAATTCAAGAGAATTTTCTTTGCTTCAATACAAGCCATCTTGTGTGTGTAAGTGCCTGGGGGTGGGGATGGGAGTGTTATATATACAGCAGCAAAGAGTATTGCACCAGTTCAAAGTAAAAAAGCTCATCGGAATGCTTAAAAGTTTGAGATTAATATTTTTTTCCCACCAAAAAATGTTTTCCTTCTCAAAAGAAAGGTTGCTTCTCCTGTTTGCATTAGGAGTTTACCACTGACTTCAGCAAAAATAGGTTTGTGTTCAGTATTTTTCTGTGTTGAAAAGTTCTGGAGACATTTTCATTAGACATAGCAACTGCGAGCTAATCTTAATTTGTGGGGAGGGCAGATGTTACTGTTGTGGTCCAGAAGATGAAGATTTGGCACCCTCTTACTCCCACATTTTTGTTTCTTTTGTGTATCTATAGCCTTGACTGGCTGTGCAGGCTGTTTGCACAGAGGGTAGGGCATGGGGACGCTCTCCCCTTCAGAGTAACACATCCCCCCAAAGGCACCAACTTCCTCCTCCTGCTCTCCTTCTGGTTTGTGTTTGCTCTGCTAATTTTAACATTACAAATAAGGGGGGAAACTAAACCCAGAGGTCAGTTATGCTCTCTGAATCCATCTGTCCAATTAGGAAAAAAAGTAGAGATTTTTTTTGTCTAGATTTAGAATACTGGATGCCAGTATTTTGGAGCTTTGTGAAGGCTGCACAAGAGTCTGCTCTTCAGTTTCCTACATAAAGGACACAGGCTGAAAACCTATATCCTCCAGCTGCCTTCAGAATTTCATCAAGATTGACAACAAGGCAGTGAGGGGTAGGGACGAGGAAGTGCCTTCCTCCCCTCCAAAAGAAGCCGTGTTGGCTTCCACACTGTCAAATAAGTAAGATGCAGAACAGCAGTCATGGGCCTAAACTTCTCCTTCCAAGATCAGCCACCTAACACAGCTTTCTACCAGGAAGAATGATGATGGACTGCAGTTGATTCTGCCCAAAGGGAGAGGGGGGAAGCAGAAGAGGAAAATAATTGCACTGATGAACATCATAATTGTAAGGCTAGACAGACATCTCTCAGGTCTGATACAGGAAAAAGGTGATCCCGCCCGTGAGTCAGAGTTTGGCTTAGGTGGTCTCATAAAGTTCATTGTCACCTGGGAAGTGCATCACTCAGATAAAGACTTTTAACAAGTTCTGGAAATGAGAGATGCACATAGCTTCCTGGTTTTACCTTATTGATGGTGCTCCCAGAAGTTGATAGTAGCTGAGGAGTAAACAGCGAGGGTCATAGATTCATAGAATGGTTTGGGTTGGATGGGACCTTAAAGACAACCTGGTTTCCACCCCCCCCCCATCACAGGAAAGGACACCTGTCACTAGATCAGATTGCTCAAAGCCCCATCCAAATTGGCCTTGAACACTTCCAGGGATGGGGCATCCACTACTTCTCTGAACAACCTGTTCCAGTGCTTCAGCATGCTCACATTAAAGATTTTTTTCCTAATGTGTAAGTACTTCTATATCTAACATCTAATGCCAAAAGGCATTTAAACTATGTCCTGCGTGACAGATAGGTGGACAGACAGCTAGAATTGTAATTAACTTTGCAAAGATAAATGGTAGTTATCCTTAAAAGTACGTATGTTAAAAGCTCTTCCTGTTCACAGAACATCAGCACCAGAGCAGACACACTCAGTGAAAAGTAAAAACTCCTGAAAATAGGTTAAATTCAAATGAAAGGGAATTAATTCTTCCCCACACCTGAGGAGACATGACTGTGTAGAAATGCCATTGCTGAGGTATCCCCTTGTGGGACTTCCTGTGAATGAGCGCCCAGGATTACACTGCACCTAAGTGCCTCCTTTTGCAGAGGTGCTCATAAAAGAGGGGAAAAGACAACAACCACAACCAAGGCAAAGGAGAAACTCTTTGCTGTAAAGCCTTCTGGCTTTTCCAACTGGTCTAATAAAATTCTTGCCCTCCAGTTTTCTCTCCCAAGAGAAGTAAGAAGTTTTTATGAACTTGAGTCAAGGTATTTGGAAATTTGGCAACGTCTGCAGAAACCAGCCTGTTGATGAGGAAAAGAAAGCTAAATCATTCTGCTTTTGCCCTGAGCACAGGGCTGGATAAATATTCTTTTCCTAACAATGATTTTATTTTTGTCTCCTCAGGCAAGTAATTTAAAACATCAACAGACATGAGTCCAAACTCATCATAAGAATAGCTGAAAGCATACTAGTCTTTATTTATACCAGTTTGAGATTAACAGAACTTTAAAAATGTAGATTGTAGGTAGCACAGCAGAGCTCCAAAACTATCCTAACTTGAGCCAAAGTCAGGCTGCATCAAGAAAGAAATGGTTCACCTCTGTACTCACTAGCCCCAAACTTTGCTTCCAGCTCTGGTGATTAATGTGTACTATTTCATAAGAAGAATTTGCATCTCCTTAGTATGCCTATCTGAAAGCAAAACCAACCATGTCTACTTCTCTGCTACTCTCTGCCAAAGAAAAGAAAAATTCAAAACAAGGACATAAGATGCATAAAATGAGAATTAAAAATTTCTAAAAACCTTCGTACAGTCACTCTGTTTACAATGATAAATTATCCACTTTAAAATGTAAAATCATTTTCAAATATTTGGGAAATGGAACCGGGGAAGAACAAGAGGGGAATAAATCTTTTAAAACCAATACACAACTTCTGGTACATTTACGTGGCAATATTGTTATTCTCCCCAGTGCATCTTTAATCAATATTAATAAAACAAGCATGGTGTTTTATACTCTCACCTTAATTGAGGAGGTCAAGACAGCACCAAATTTGAATATTTTTTTCTTTAAGATAAATACTTTAAAACATGTTTAAGAGCAACCAGGTTATCGTGTGTGCCTGAGGAAATGTTTGAAGCTGACGGAGGCATGGGTGGAATGTGTCCACTTTGCTCTTCCTGAAGTAATAGACTTGGATAAAGACAGAAAGTTTTCCAACTCCTTCTACCTGTGCTGGCAGTCATGTTCCCCAGAAGCCCATCCTGCTGGCTCAGCATTCCAAAGACAACATTCAGTTCAAAACCTTTCCTGCTCGCAGTTCCCTATCCCCATCAAACACAAACTGGATTGACAGTGAATCTGGTTTTATTCTGCATAGGCAATACCCCACTTAAGAAAGCTTCCAACTGGATCTGCAAGCTGCTTCTCTAACTCTTTTGCATTGCATTGATGTCAAAACCTGGATTCACGCAGGTCATTCCAATGATAAAAATCATTGCTTTAAAAGGGTAAATAAAAGGTGATTCATTTACATTTCACAGGTGAGAGCAGAATTCTTGTTGCCTTCTATTACCAAGAAGATGCAGCTATTGGCTATATACTTTACTAAATGTTTATAAAGGACTTTGAATTAAATATTAGTGTATAATTAATGTTCAATATTAATGAATTTCCTGCACAGAAGCTAAATTGCATAAGAGAAGAGCCAGCAGGCAACTAACCCAAAACAAAGCCCCAGAGCACAGGGTACATTAGAAATAGGCTGAAACCAAACCTTTTTATGCCTCTGAGAAATCCTGCTGCCTGCAAATGGACAGGACACACAGCTCTTGCTGGGCTGCTCTCAAGCAAGAACACCTCAATGCTGGAATACACCATCAGGGATAAATTAGGTGTCAGGTTCATGATCAGGCTAAGTCTTCATAATTAACTGGCTCATTAAGGAATAGCAGAGGAGCACACACTTGAAAAACAGGATGCCATCCAAAGGGATCTGGGCACATTCAATAACTCGGCTCAAGGGAATCTCCTGTGGTTTCACAATTCCAAGTGCAGGGTGCTGTATCTGGCTCAAGGCAACTCCCAGTATCAATACAGGCTGGAGGATGAACAGAATGAGAGCAGCCCTGGGAAGATGGGGATGCTGCTGGATGAGAGGCTGGACATGACCCAGAAATGTGCACTCCCAGCCCAGAAATCTAGTTGTATCTGGGCTGCAGCCAAAGCAGCAGGGTGAGGGAGGGCATTCTGTCCCTCTGCTCTGCTGAGATCCCCTTGCAGTGCTGCATACATCCCTGGGGTCCTCAGCACAGGATGGACATCAAGCTGTTGGAGCAAGTCCAGAGCAGGCCACCAGGTTGATTCAAGGAAGGGAGAACCTCTCCTATGAGAAAAACCTAGAGAATTGGGATTGTTCAGCCTGAAGAACAGACATCTTAGGGATGACCTAATTTTGACCTTCCAGTACAGCAAGGGAGCCTACAAGGAAGATGAAGAGAGACCTTTTACAAGGATTCATAGTGACAGGACAAGGAGGAATGGCTTAAACCTGAAAGAGAGTAGGTTCATATAAAGTATTAGGAAACAATTCTTCCCTGTGAGGATGGTGCAGCACTGGAACAGAGAGCTGTGGATGCACCATCCATGGAAGTGTTCAAGGTCAGGTTGGATGGGGCTCTGAGCAACCTGGTCTAGTGGCAGGTGTCTCTACCCATGGCGGGGGGGGGTAGAACTAGCCAGTCTTTAACTCAAACTATTCTATTTTAAAAGTAATGATTCTATGACTTTTTAATCAATACTTCAGTATAAGAACCATGAAATGAAATGGTGTGAGGGAGCAATGGACAAGCTGATATTCAGGAACGGTAGTAAGAGTTTTTTAAAAAGCAAAACACTGGCTGAATCTCTCTGGGCTTCATTTGGTGACTGCCTTCCTCCAGAAGAGAAGTAGTGAATCTGAGTTCAGTTCAGAGAAGGTGGTAACGTAATGTCTCACTGTGCTCCTGCCAGCAGAATTACTTATAGGCCAAGATAAGAATTAGACTGATTTAGACTGTGTTTCCTTCATATGCTTGGTCTCCTAATGATGGAAAAAAAATTCTGGTGAAGTTGCAAAAGTCTCTTAATGTAAGTTTTGGGAATGGTCAGCCCTGCCCACAAAGTACCTCTTCTAATTTTACTAGGAAAGTTTTATTTCATGAGTATTGTTCTTATGATTTAAATAGCAACTACTTGAAAAAGGTTGGTTTTGTGACAGTATTTGTGGATAAAGTGTGCAGCTCTGTAAAACTGTTTGGATGATTCATTTTAATGGAAAAATATTTGGTGAAAATCAGAAAGTAATAGAACTGCCCTTCCTGCCCTTCTACTAGTCTGAACATTGCTGTGCAGCTCAGCGTGCCGTGTAGGATAGCCCATCGTCTTTCCCTGTACTACAACATCCCATGTTGTGTACAGGCTCATAAAATGCCATCAGTACCGTCCCTACCAAACTGAGATGTGCTGGAGTACTTCCAAGTGAATGTTTTGCACTCATTTGTACAAATACTTACACAATCTAAGCTACAGGAAGCACTAGCTGGACTTCAGTGACCACTGTTGTGCTTTAAAGGCAGCAATTTTGCACTACATGTGTAATTCAATCATTCTTTTGAAGAGTGAGCTTGTCATCTCCACATGATTGAAACTTTATCTTGGGGTTTCTGTCATGTAAGAACATAATACATAGTCTTATAAAAAAATTAAGAACAAAACTAAATTTAAGAAACATTCCTCATTCTTTCGTCATCCTTGCCCCCAGAAAAGAAAAACATGCACTTTTGGAACTGTCCTAAGGATTCCTCCTTTAGCACACAATTTTACAAAGTCTGAGGGACCCTCAGATCTTTGGCCGTGACAGGGCCTATCACATACTTGCAATTTCTCCTTAAATCAATCAATATCCACTTGCAGGTGTTAGCAGTTTTATGGAAGGGAATCTAAACACTCAGGATCTCACAATCTTCTGTTTTGTCAGTCATCTGAATCTGTACCTTTAAAGTTATTGCTATAATTAGAAGAAAGGTCACACTAATCTATTCCCTCAAAAGATTGCTTTCATTTCACCAGTATCTTATTATTTTTTTCTCTCATTTCTTATGATGCCTTAGGTAAACGTAATTTTTGGTGCTTATCCTTTTTAAAGCATTCTTTTCTAGAAATAGTTTTGTAGTTTGGGTGGTTGTAATCTGCAAAACCCAGTGACACCTGTGAAATATAGTCATGCAAAAGCCAAAAAAGGAGGAAGCATTACTAATTCCCTTCATGTACTAGTTTGATTGGTATTTTACCAATCAAATTAATATACCGGTTTGGTTGAGTACACGGCTCTTTCTCTTATAATTTAAATGAGAAGAAAACACATTTCAAATAGTGTAACTCCTTCTAAAACAGATTTCACACAGCTCAGAGCTTTCAAGCGCCAACATGACTTCTCACGGACCCTGGCTTTTCCCTTTTCGGGTGCCATGCTATTTTTTGTTTCCACTCAGACTTGCAGAGGGCTGGGAAACATTCCTCCAAAAGCATCTTTCTGCTCGTTGCTCTAGCCCCCGCAATGGCGGTGGTGCTGCGAGCAGGGGAAGGGAAAGCAGAGCAGCTTCTGCAGCGGGGTCTCGGGGACCACACGGCCGGGCTGCCGAGTGGCGGTGCTGGGGGACGGCTGCGGGGTGTCAAGGGCCGCCAGTGCGGTTCTGAGAGGTGCTTTTGTAGCCGTCTCAGTGCAAACCACTCGGGGGCTCCTCGTTTTCCACTTGTAACGCAAAAAGAACTCTCCCGACGGGGGATCTCCTGCTCAGCTCCATCCGTCCGCCGCACCGTGCGCTCGCACTAAGTGCGGAGGCGGCCGAGAGCGGGGAAGCGCTCGTTTGCCTCCGGGCTTCCTCCCGTGGAATTTTTCTACCGGAGTTAGAGCTGCCGGGGGGCCGGGGAGGTCCCTCATCCACCGCCTTCCCTCCGCTTCCCCGGTCGGTCGGGAGGAGGATTTTGGGTGGCTAAAGCCAACTCGGAGCATCTCGGCGAGAAGCCCCCGCGGCGAGAGCACGGCAGGTGCTCCCGGC